>VUQH01030388.1:8974-26887 GCA_015106775.1 Etroplus canarensis | reverse complement strand
GCGAGAACTGAACTGAAGTCCCGGTGCACACAGCAAGCCGAGATCGGAGCTCCCAGAAACCGCCCAGCCGCAGCATCAGCCCTGCGACGATACTCCCCCAGGAAACCAAAAACTTTAGTTTCCCAGACGCTGCCCGGCAGTTCATAAAAAACAACACCGCCGGATCGCCAGTTAGCCTCGAACACCACCGTCCTGGTGTCCACAACACCTGAACACCCGAATACCGGGTCACAACCGGGTCAAAACACGGACAATCACAGGGGTACAAGCAATACCTTGGTTCCAGAGTGGCCGCGCGCTGCCGTCGTGCCGCCATCTTGGCCCAAAAAAAAAAAAAAAAAAGAAATGATGGCTCTGGCCATCAGTTGATTTTTCTACTGATCATGAAGCCTCAGAAAATGATGGTCTCAGTGGAAGGGGGGCTGTCAAGAAGCCATTCTTAAGAATGGGAACAGGGCTACAGCAGTGAGCATCTACGGGTATCTACAGAGCATGGTGGAGGCTCTACCACGGTTCGGGGCTGCATTACAGCAGGCTGTGTTGGAGATCTTGTCAAAATTGATGGAATTATGAATGCAGAAAGGTACCATCAGATTTTGATTCCCCCACACAATACCATGTGGAAAATATCGGATTGGCAACAGCTTAATTTTTTAGTGTGACAGTGATCCGAAACACACTGTCAATGCAGTAAAGGCCAGCCTGGATTAACAAAAAACACACAATGTAACACTATCAATCATGGACTGGCCCCAGAGAAGAGTTCTGAAATATCCTTTAAGAAGCCTGGAGAACTATTCCTGAAAACTGCTTAAAGAAATGAGTTGTGCTGAAGAATGGTGAGAATTATGCAATCTGTTTTTGCCTTATGTACTGTATTTCCATTTATGTTTGCACAGTTCAATAAATCATTTCACCCATTTCCCGTGGCCAAGTCTGTCACCAGATCTTAACCCAGTAGAGCAGCTTTTCAGTTACTGAAGCCAAAACTGAAGGCAGAGAGACTCCCAAACAAGAAGCAACTGAAGGTGGCTGCAGTAAAGGCCTGGCAGAGCATCTGAAGGCAGGAAACGCAGCATTTGGTGATGGCTATAAGTTCTAGACATCAGGTAGTCACTTAGTGCAAAGGATTTCTAAGCAAGTATTTAAAACAATCATTTTAATTAAATGACATTATTTTGTCTCGTGAGTTTAAAGGAGGCTGTGCATAAACATTGCTGTAATTCCGCAACAGTAAATTCAGTTCTATTATTAAACCTCCTGATTGAAAGCTAAAAGTCTGTACTTCAATCACATTTTTACTGTTTGATTTAAAAATCCACTGTGGTGGATTACAGAGGTAAAATTAGCAAATAAAAAGTGTTTTTGTTTAAAAACTTATGGACCTAACTGTAAATGCACAGCTAAGTCGCTTCATTATTTTACAAGAACCCACTGAGCAGGAAAGAAAAATTAATAGTTCCTAATCCAAAGCAACTATGAAGTTAAAATAGTTTAAAAATTGATGTTAACTATCACCAGAACTTCTAACAGTTCAGAAGTCTGAGTTTGAATCTGAAGCTCTCCTCTGAAGATGACATTAAAAGCTTGTTTACTAATGAAAAGCTTCCACGTTCAGGAAAAAGAGGCAAGCCAAACTTTACTTTTATAAAACTAATGCAATGCTCATTTGGGGAGGTTACAGCCTCATTTATTTTCGGTAAACTGTTGCAATTTACAGATGTCCCTCAAATGCCTCATATGTAGTTGATCGCTAAAACAACGGCGGTCATGTCGCTGCTTTGAACTGAGAACACAGCCACTGAACAGGAGAACTTTTCATCCAAACAACCTTGACCCTGTACTTACTCAGGTCACCACACACACCAAGCGTGAGCTGTTGAGATAGGTGAATAACAGAAATGCGGACTCACGTACAGAGAGTCCTTTATTTATCATCAGGACTAATGTAAGAAGCTGATAGTAGGCCCTTGTTTAACCACGATCTGACAGAATTTACACACAGGATCATTAGTACTTCAAAGACTCTAGATGATGAAAGCCGTAACTGAAAAAGAAAAGGACTGAAGAATTTTTATGTTATTTGACTGGACAGTAAACGTGAAAAGGGAAGAATGGGTGAAACCTTCAAACCAAATACTAGAGAGAAACATCGGTGCAACAAAGTAATAAACAGCCTCTAAAAAATATACTTTTCCTCACAGTTGAGCTGAAGGCAAACAGCGAACACGCTGAAGGCCAGCAAGTTAGGTCCACAGGGGATGGAACAACAGCAGAACAGAGCAGGGGCTTCGAACTGTGGGTCGGCTGCTGATTGATTTATCATACTTGTTCCCTCGGAGCCCCATTTCTCACTACAAACAGGAGAGGCCTGATCAGACGCATAAATCACCAAGACAAACGCAACAATGTACAGTTCACATTACTGGGGGCAAAAAAACTGTACTGATATACACACCGTTTATTTTCAGTAGCAGCTCATTCGCTTTATTTTATGTTGCATGTTGTCATGATCAGCATTTCATCAGTTTATATATGTCTGATGTTGCTGTCGCCCTGGCTGGAAAGGCAACTGATCCAATGCAATCTTTGTAGGAAGGCAGAGAACAGGGATATCCTATTCGTGAGCCAGAGAAAAAAAAAAAAACAGAAGAAAACAACAAGCTTGGATGATGACTCACACTGATATATGGGTTCATATATGCCAATTTACAAAAATAACTTTCTGATATGTATGATAAATGCGACATTAACTGCTCCTAGTAACTCCTGCCACAGCATCCAGGCAAACTTCAGATAATGCGGCGAGACAGAAATGTCACTCCAACTGACTGTTACCTATCCTGACTGAAACAAAAAAACAAACCCAACATTATGAAGGCTGTGCATAAAAAGACAGGAGAAAATCAAGTTACACTGACAAGCCAGGTCATTAAAAACCACTGACAGGTGAAGAGAGAACCTGTTTCTTACACTGAGTATTCCACTCGGAAGCTCTGGGTCCTGGCACTGTCGCAGACCAAGAACACCTTTCTGTTCGTGAAAAATGTGAGGAACATGGTAAGGAGTTCAGTGATCAGCTGAAGGAACTCAGCACTGGCAGCAGATATGGGCATCTTTAGTAGAATCGCAGATCTCACTCAGCAGAATCCTCACTTCTTAGAGTAATTTCCATTTTTATTAAAAAAGGTTAAGTTATTTTTGTTCATTTATTTCTAAGATATTATTGTGTTGGCAACCACACAAGTAACAACAATATCTTGGCATGGTGTGCAGTGTACTGAAAAAAATCTGAGGACACCAGACAAGTAGAGGACAAAAAAAGAAGTGGGAGGCCTAAAGAAACTACAACAGATGAACAGTATCTGAAAGTCTTGTCCTTAAAAAACAAAAGAATTGTCCAAGCACCTGACGCAGGATCCGATAGATGTATCTGGCTTAAGTCTCATCAGAAATGGTCTCAGTGGAAGCGTGGCTGTCAAGAAGGCATTCTTAAGCAAGAGAAATAGGGAGAAAATGTCGAAGCATGCCGAGTTATAAAAGAAGTGGACTGAAAAGCAGCTGCAAAAGACGGAGCAAAGAAACCAAATTCGAAGTTTTTGGTTAAAATGGTTATCAAAAGGAGGTCAGGAGAGAGGTCCAACAATAAGTGTCTACAACCATCTGTAAAACATGGTGGAGGCTCTATCATG
Organism: Etroplus canarensis; assembly: GCA_015106775.1. Lineage (NCBI taxonomy): Eukaryota > Metazoa > Chordata > Actinopteri > Cichliformes > Cichlidae > Etroplus > Etroplus canarensis. The sequence goes on along the minus strand of VUQH01030388.1, from coordinate 23,195 downwards.
GTTTGAGGCTGCATTCAGCTAGTTGTATTGCTGTTGTTGTGTTGTTGTGGGTCTTGTCAAAAAAACTGATGGAATTCTGAATATAGAAAAGTACCACCAGTTTTTGATCCACCATACAACACCATCTAGAAAGAGTCTGAGTGGCAGTGGCTTTATTTTTCAGCATGACAATGATCCCAAATGCACTGCTAGTCCAGTAAACAGCAGCCTACATAGAAAAACACACAATGAAACTGTCATGACCCGTGTTCTGTGTGCCTCCCTGTCCGTGTCATTTCCTGTTTTATTTTGAAACCCATTCTGTCTGGTGACCCTGCCTCTGTTTCACTTCCTGTTTGTAGCTGTTGGCAGCTGTGCACCCCTCCCTCCTGTGTCTGTTGGCCCACTTGTTTGAGTATTTATTCTCTCGCCTTTGTCTGCTCAGTATCGCGTCCTCGTCTTAGTTCCTTTGCCAGCATGTGTGTTTCTGGATGCTGCTGCCTTCACTTCCTCACCTGTCTTCCTGATATTGTGCTCCATTGCAATTCATACTTGGACTTTGTGTTTGTTATTTTTGGCAATAAAGCCTGTTAAAATGTACTCCGGCTGCCTACGACTCCTGCATTTGGGTCCGCACACCCACACACATGACAGAAAGACAAAAAGTCATGGACTGGCCTCCCCAGAAGCTGGACCTTAACACTACTGAAGCAGTGTGGGATCATTTTGACAGAGAACGAAACAAAAAAGCAGCCATCGTCCAAAGAAGAGCTCTGGAATGTCCTTCAAGCAGCCTGGAGAACTATTCCTGAAGACGACTCAAAGAAAAAATGACCAGGAAGAGAGTTCAGACTGTGTTGAAGAATACCTGTGGTCATACCAAATACTAACTCTCAAGCTCGTTAAGATTGTAAAAACTCTGTTTTTCCTCACGTACTGTCAGAATTCAAATGAATTTGAATCATAACAGTAGTGAGAGGATGTTGACCAAAAGCCAAATATGCATCTCAAGAAGATGCATGAATAAAAGGAATCCAAAGATAGGATCTGTGGTTGTCAAAATTTGGAGATAATTTATCTGAATTCGGAAGCGTGGACGGTACATCTATATACTGTCTTCCTGACAGACACACCCATGTATTCCCACTTCCACACCCCACACTCTCCAACCCCTTTTTTCTCTGTTTTCCAACCACTCTCAAATGTCCAGGCTGGGGGATTGGCAGGCCCGGGAGCCACCTTCGATCCTCAATGAGACCTTCCCCAAACTGCAGCGTCCGGCCTCACTCGTTGCATCATTACAATAAGTGTATCTTTCACTTTTAGGGTTGGGGTCCTTGCCTGGTGTTGACCAGGCCTCCAAACGCCCCACCACCCAGTCTGACTGAACATCTGCAGGATGCACCAGAGAAGTAAATGGTAAACGGACTGGTGCTTATCTGGCACTTTTCTACACTCACAGAGCACTCAAACCTTTTTACACCACAGTCCACATTCACACATTCACAGTGCTTTCTGCCATGTCTTTAAATGCCTTTTACGTATCATACACACACACATATAGATGCATCAGGGGCAATTTGAGGTTTAGTATCTTCACCAAGGACACTTCAATATGAGGACCAGAAGATCGAAGTAATGACCCTCAGATCAGTCCACGGCCACCTCTACCTCCTGATCCACACCCAAACACCATAGAACACCGATGGCCAAAGCTGTCCATGAGGCAGAAAAGGGACATACACACTGTTAGACAGATGCTCTTAATCTTGAAGCTGATTAATATTTCTTTTCATTCTATAGGGAACATGAATAAAAGGTACTTTTGGCTTCTTTGTTTTCTCCAAGGGGTCATTACAGTAGATAATTCCACATGTGTGATTGGCACAGATTTTACACCAGATGAGCTTCTGGACCCGACCCTCGTATTTGACACATTCCCAAGTCAGCTGAGAGATACAATCTCTCCAGCATATCCTGAGCCTCCTCCATGGTCTTCTCCCAGTAGGCCATGCCCCAAGAAGTTGCCTCAAGGCACTTTATACTGTAAGGAAAACCCCAACAATCAGACCATCCCCTATGAACAACCACTTGGCAGCTGTGGGAAGGAAGAACCCTCTGTTAACAGGAAGAGACCTGCAGCAGAACCAGGCTCAGGAAGTGGCAGCCATGTGCCTTGACCGGTTGGAGGGTGAGGGGAAAAAGAAGTGGGAAAAAAGAGAGACGAGAAAGACAAAGGCAACGCAGACTGAAATAGAGAGAAGAATTTAATGACATGCAGTGGTAGCATTGAAATTCATTGGGAAGTAAAAAGAGGTGGGTGGAGAAGAAATGCTCAGTGCAGTTCCCAGGCAGCATAAGCCTATTAAAGCATAACTAAGGGATGGCTGAGGGTCAAGTGATCCAGCCCTAACAATAAACTTTATCAAAAAGGAAAGACTTAAGTCTAATCTTAAAAGTAGAGAGGATGTCTGTCCCACAAATGCAAACTGGGAGCTGGCTCCACAGGTGGGGGGCCTGATAGCTTAAAGCTCTGCCTCCCATTCTTCTAATGGAAAACATTAGGAAACCAAAGTAAGCCTGCACTCTAAGAACAAAGAACAAAGCTTTTAGAATAGTCAGATAGTAATGAGCTACAATAGCCAAGCCTAGAAGTAATAAATACAAGAACATTTTTTTCAGCATCACTCTGAGACAGGATGTTTCTAATTTTAGTGTCAGGACTTCTGCCATACGATACTCTGCCCTCACACCCCTCCCTTGATATCAGCACCATGGCAGTTACCTGGAGCAGCGGCCACACACGCCTGTACCACATTCGTCTTCAGTATTTAAGGACCAGCTTCTCACCTCCATTTCCTCCAGATCGTTGTCAGCCTCTAGTGGTAACATCTGGCTAATCCAAGAGTAGTATCACATGGCTTGTATCTTGTGCTTCGTGCTGAAACTCACGTTACCTTGTCTCTCCCCTCTCCTAGCGCCTCAACCTGCCCGCCTGCTGCCAATTCCGATAACCTCTCTCTGGATCCCCTAGGAGCCATCAGAATCAGATTCAGGACTCCTTCCCCTGCCGTGAACCCATACCCACTCACACACTGACAATTACCTCTATTGTTCAGTCAAACCTGCTAAAGGTATTTGCAATCCGTCTGCATCCTTTGGGTCAATCTTCAGCTAATCATGACATTAAGTGATACTGTGCACAAGAAAGAAGACAGTCCTAAATATTTGTTTATTGTGTGCATTGCAGGACATACCAGGTCAAAAAAGACACAGTGTCACTGGAGGCCAAAGTAATGCAGTCCAGAGTAAACACCTAGTTAGAACACATGTTTCTAAGGTTTTCAGGGCCAAACACAATAACCTCAGTTTTGTCTGAATTTAGAAGTATAAAATTTACAAGCCATCCAGGTCTTTATGTCCTCAAGACATGCCTTTAGTTTAACTAATAGATTTGCGTTATCTGGCTTCATAGATAAATATAGCAGGGTATCATTTGCATAGCAATGAAAATATATGCAGTGTTTTCTGATAATATTGCCTAATGGAAGCATGTGTAGCATAAAGAGTATTGGTCCCAGTACAGAACCCTTTGGAACTCCATGAACAACTTTTTCAGCTAAACATGATTCAAACCAGCATTCCAATAGTGTATGTTAGTCTCTGTAGTAAAATGTTGTGGTCAGCAGTTTCTAATGCTGCACTGAGATCAAGAAGAACAAGCACAGAGCCGAGTCCACTGTCAGAGGCCATTTGAAGATGATTAATAACCTTCACTAGTGCTGTTTCTGTGCTGTGATGAGCTCTGAATTCTGACTGGAACTCTTCGAATAGATCATTCCTCTGCATATAAATTTTAACACTTAATATTTAATTTAAGAATGCAAGTGCACCAAGAAAGGAATCACTCTTCCATGCAAATGTACCTCCCCTGCACCAAACGGAATCTAAACTCTTGGGAGACACTGTCATACTTGTGTGTGTAACAGTTTTGAGATATTTCAGTCAAATACCAACTGACGAACTGACCAACATCCACATTAAAAGCGTGTCTTAACATACAAATTTATTCTCATGCTCTGTCTTTGTCAAAGCCAATATCTGCTTTTACTCTCTTACATTGCTCCTGTAGTGGGAATTCTTGAATTCATTCAATCTATCAGATCCAAACACAATTCCTCCAATAAAAACTAGAAATGTCTTTGAATATCTACAGCAAGCCACAACAGCCGATTCATTATCTCAGCAGAGCGAGGTCAGTTACAGCAGATATACCCTGCTTCCTTTCTTCTTCACTATAATGCAGCTGATATGCTAAATTAGATCAACACTTTATACGACTGTTTTTCTGTGAAGCTGTTCGGACTGTTAAGCATACGTTCAAAAACTCTGGGTGTTGCATCAGATCTCTCATGTTTTATTTCAGTAACATGAACTTATGAGCTCCAATAGATGGTTCATGGTTACACAGGTCAGACTTGACAGTATTATTACAGTTCTATACTAATTCTAATTACATTCTCAGTCTACTCCACTGTTAAACAAAAAGAAGGTCACAGTGGGCTAAGAGCAATGTGAAATCAGCCAGAAAACGCTACAGAGTGGGTCAAACTGTGATTTAAAGCTGCTCTGATTCACGTTATTATATGTGCAGATTGAACCTGCACCTGTACTCAATGAAATGAACTTGACCTGCTTCTACCTACCTGTACTTCCTGTCACTAAGTATTTTCATTTGATACTATTTTACACTTACATTAAATTATTCAGATTATTTACGCATATGAAAAGCTTTCATTGCACTGATGCATTGTGACAGTAAACCATTAGGCATTCTTTTCTCTACAGGGGAGGGTCACAGGTCTAATCTGCTGACAATAAGTAACTGCAACAATGTTGTGACTAAATAACTTACACATATTTTTCTGTGTTAGAGCCCAGACTTCGGATCATGAGGCAAGGCTTGAGGTGAGGAGGAAGAGGATCTTAAAGCAGAGACGAGGGAGGAGAGGGCAGCGATTGAGGAGGCAGATGAAGACATGGAATGAGAAAGAACCAGACCTTGTTGTGGAGCTAACAGAGTGACTGTGCAGGGAATATTAGATCCAAAGAAGAAAAAGAGGGAGAGGTTCAGGAACAACGCAGATGAGAGAGACTTTAAACAATCATGGACTCCCACTCTTACTTCTCCTTCCATCCAGTCCTGTGAGGTTCAGCAGCTCCAAAGTGTGAGCTCCCTGATGTTCTTATTGTCTGGTGGTGTTGACTGGCTCGTATATATTGTGGCAAGCTTCTTGATGAAGAATGAGCCGTGGCGTCGATCTCTTATTTTGAAATTGCACTTCCTGTGTTCCATACACCACACAACCCCAGGAAAGCAGCTTTATTAACATTAACAGAGCAGTGCAACAGCAACAGTTGCTAGAAGTCATTAACAATGACACGCTCCTATCAGACTCCACAACACTACACATGGACATAAACATGAACAGTCCCATGAGTCTCTGCACTGATGACCACACCCCTTGGGGTCACTACAATATTAACTGGTCCTAAGTCACAAGGTATATATATTTTCCATTTTTAAAAAGAGGGGAGAGGTTTTTGTTTTTTTGTTTTTTAATTTTTGGGAATAGTTTGTCATATTATTCGATGATGGGCTGTGAAAAAAACATAAATGTTCTTAATGGGTCATATATAGAGTGAAAGAGTTGTTTTTGATCTTTAAATTGAAACTAACTTAATAGTTCACACTTTTCATTAGTTTTCAGTTAAATTTAGGGGGGGTTTATTCAAATTCATATTGAAATGGTGAGGATGTAGGGAGCAGAGGTAGTGAAGGTGGATGAGTTCAAATACCTGGGGTCAGCCATCTAAAGCAACGGACAGCGCACAAAGGTGAGGTGAAGAAGAGAGTGCAGGCAGGGTGGAGCGGGTGGAGACGAGCGTCAGGGACAAGCGTCCTGTAAAGGTTTACAGGATGGTAGCGAGACCTGCTTTGATGCATGGTTTGGAGACAGTGGCAGTGATACTGAAAATTTGACTTGGAGTGACCAGGATGGACAGGATTAGAAATGAGTATGTCTTGGGGGGACAGCTCAGGCTGAGATGGTTTGTGGATATAATGGACAAAGGATGTTAAAGATGGAGCTTCCAGACAGGAGGAAACAAGGAAGACTGCAGAGAAGGCTCATGGATGTAGTGATGGAGGACCCCTACTGGAAGCAGCCGAAAGAAGAAGAAAAAGCAGAAGAATAAGCAGTTAATTTTACCCCGACAGAGATCTACTGACTATTAGCACGCTGACTGTTATGGGTGCATGCATTCATGTAGTCATTTGTTCAAAACAATGTTGTTCTAGTTTGCTTCTGTTGATTCTTCATTGCTCCCAATTTATACATAAAAAGTAAAGCAGCGATAATTCTGTTAATCCGATTCTTCTTTCTTCAAAAAGTCCCAACGTGAATACCATTATAGCTATTGGACTGATAAGCAGCACTGCTTAGCGGTACTGCTATAGAGGACCATAAAAATCTTAACAATACCAATCCCTAATCAGAAAGGGCATCCAGTTTAAAAATCTGTGCCAAATCATATATGTAAATTCATCTGGCGACCCCTTGAGGAAAGAAGGAGAAGCCAAAGGTACTAACAATAGAAATTATTACAGTATATAGCTTATTTCTAACTGATTCTTTTACACAGCCACTCTGGATCTTAAGGTTCCCCCTCCCGTCAAATCCCACATTTACCTCTGTGTGATAAAGGCAAAATCAAAACATCAAATGCATCACTTATTGGAAGAAAATGGTTACTAACCTGCATAAAAGCATCAAATGAGAATGCTTTTGTGAATACAAAATGAATTACTATTGTAATCAGAGCAGTAAGTGAGGAGCAAAACGCAAACTGGAATAAAATGTCAAAAACTGTTAGTGAAATTCAAAATTCTGAACTGAACAGAGCCCAAAAATGGTCTCAGGAAAGACAAAAGGTCCTCACATTTGGAGGATTTTCCTCTCAAATACGCACGCACGCACACACACACACACACACACACACACACAAAGCCGTACAGAGGAAAATCCAGAGAGACAGATCAGAGAGTGTGTGAGTTCAGAGAGCTCAGAGAGAGAAAACTAGAATCCACAGCGATACAACTGTTCCTCTGGGCTTTGAACATAAAGTTCACACACTCGAGGAGAACGTGTCTCAATGTGTTTGTATGAACGAAAGAACGAGAGAGACCAAAAGTGAAAGAAAAATCTGTGTGTTGGTGTGTGTGTGTGTGTGTGTGTGTGTGTGTGTGTGTGTGTGTGTGTGCGCGCACCTGCAGGGTACACGCTAATAACATGCACCACTGAAGCGTACACAAAGAAGAACTAAAACTCTGCGCAGGCCTGAGTCCATGCACTGTCCCAGATTAATCAATCTGCATATAAGCACACCATCTATCTATACGCATCCCTCCGTCTGTCCATCCATCACTAGTAATACATTGCTGACACACAGAATTTCACTGCTGTTTAACCAATGCTACCTGATCTGCAGCTGGACTTCAGTCACAGTTAAACTGAAACTGCCTTGCTTTTTTCTGTTTCATTTTGTCCCTTTGTCTTTATTTTTAAAGCAATTAGGCCCCTATATTAATGTGCACACAGAGTCGCTCACAAAGTTTCATAACTACTCTGTTTCAACGGAAGACTAAATATATGTTTTCCCCTCCACATAACTGCTTCATTTTCATGTAATAAAAATGAAAAAAACTATTTAAATTCTTTTTAAATTCCCGTTCCATAATTTTAAAAAACAAAGCATAAACATGATATTATTGTAATGAAAATGCTGCTGCAACAAACTTGTTTTAAAAAAGATTTTAATTACTTACAGCCTATTAGTTGTGCTAATTTATACTTAACAGAATATGTCAGGTCCATTATAAGGCTCAAATATGTTCTGCAGCTCCATACAGAATTTTTTGGTTAAAATTGCTTTAAAATTGTTATTTCTGTGGTTCTTTTATGGACGGATCAGTTGGTTAAATAACACTAAAAACAGTATTTATTCTGTGATTTAGGGAAAAGAAATCATAAATTCTTTGCTTCTTGGTTTTCCATGAGGAGTTCATGCTTTTCTTTGTTTTATATATATACATACCTGGATAGTTTCAGGTTTGGGGCATAACCAGACATTTTAAGATGTTAACTTGGGCCTGAGGAAGGTGTGCATGGACAGTTTTCACTTTTTATCACAGACAGTAGAAAACATATCATAGATGTAGCTTCCAGGTCTGAAAAGTAAAGCCTGTGCAGAAGTACCTTAGAACTGCATGTTTTTTTTTCTAGTAGCCAGCAGGGTGCAGCTCCTTTGGCGGCAAAAAGACTTTTGGTTGTACAGTGCATTGGAAAAAACAGGTCATTAGCTAGTAAGCGTGCAGTTTCCTCAGCTTCACAGGCAGATCACAAAACACCAAAACTGTTATGGTGGAAACGTAACTTGAGGCTTTATAACAGGCCTTCACTAACAGATGGGCACCATCACGGTGGTGATGTCCACCATACTGTGTCACTTTAATCTTCTTCTGCTTTCATCTGCTCCTGTTACGGGTCGCCACAGCAGATCATCTGCCTCCATCTCAGCCTATCCCTTGCATCCTCTTCCCTCACACCAACCCTCTGCGTGTCCTCCTTCACTATGGTCTCCATCTTTAAAAATGGACAATGTCATCTGTTGGCTTGCCAAGTCTGGATCTGAAGGTTCAATTTGAGCGGCTGGGATGTCACCATCCTGGTTTGTCATAGCTGGAAATGACCAAGCAGGGAGGGTGGGGTGCTAAGTTAACAGCTAACACTAGCATGCTTGTTTAGCGAGCTGTATATGCTTATTGGCCACTTTATTAGGTATATCTGCTCATCTAATGTCTAATGCGGGATCTACGGCACAGCGCACGTGTCCATCTGCGCTGGTATTTGCCTACAAGCAGCCAGCGATGATGCGCAGATGTGCAGTCCTCTGAAAAGTTAACTATCCATACCTCGACGCAGATGACGCAATGCGTAGGTAGAATGCTGATTGGCTGAAAAGTAGTCTGGGACAAGCAGGGAGCAACGGCGGGGTTCCCAATAACAGCGAGAAGACCGAAAAAACATCAAAGATTAAACAAATCAGAACAAAAAGCACAGAGAGGCTGCAGTGGATACTTTACATTGTTTTAAACACTGTTTCACTTCAGCTTTTTGTTTGCTGTACCGTCGATATTTGCCGCGGCTGACTGAAGGATCAACAACAGCAAACAACAGTAGCCCACAGACTGGTTATTAGTGACACCGCCCCCTGATGACAGCAAACAGCTACAACATGTGAACGACCTGGTCGAGCTCCCTCAGTGCTGCCAATGGGTTCCCAATGCAGCACTATAAGTGAGCCTTATTCAGGCAGGCAGCAACTCAGTACTTTTAGGCATGTAGGTATGTTTAAGATGACCTGCTGAAATTCAAATCGAGCATCATAATGAGGAAGAAAAATTATGTAAGTGGCTTTGAGCGTGGCGTGGTTGTTGATCCCAGACGGGCTGGTCTGCGTATTTCAGAAACTCCTGATCTACTGGGATGTTCCCTCACGACCATCTCCAGAGAAGGGTACGAAGAAGAGAAAATGTCCAGCGAGTTGCAGATCTCTGGGCGAAAATCCACTGTTGATGCCAGAGGTCAGACTGCTTCAAGCTGATAGGACGGGAGCCAAGACATGCAGAAGAGCATCAAAACACATCATAGCAAGGTGTACCTCATAAAGTGGCTGGTGAGTGTGCTTTCTAATTAGTGCTGAATAACATGAAAATCAAATACTTTCCCTCAGCAAAACTGGAGGACAGACTTCTTGGATGGGCTGTGAGTAAAATTAATATCGTTTCTCGAATATTTGCATTCAAAATGCTTCAAAAGGCATCAGCCCCACACACAAGAATGGGAGGTCCAGTCCAGTAACTCGAATTAGCAGAGGTGAATTTAACAGTCAGCTTGAAGCTACAGATGCTTGCGTCGGCATTCTTAACTTTAAGCCTTAACACAACTGGAGAGGGTAAGTCATAAAAATTTACCCACATCACTTGTCACAAAGGGGGAAATTGGCCACAGAGACCAAAGCTGTTTTTTTGTATTGGCCTGTAAAGGATTCTGCTCTAATGACCGATATTTCTAACATGGGAGTCTATAGGGGACAGTTTTAGGCACTTCTGCGTTAGCTTCATTTTTCAGCCCTGGAGATTTCCACTTGCACTTCATAGATTAAATGAAGTCCTCTGGCCATCCTTTCTGGCTCTAAATCATTAGGTCCAATAAGAACATGATTTCAAGTGATAATATTCCATTTGCTGTTCATGTGCATTTCCTAAAAGTTGTAACCCATTGTGAAGGAGATCAAAGAAACCCCTTTTAAGATATACTGCTTTAAGTAACCACCAAAACATCTAAAGGATTGGTCACAAAGATTACAGGCCACTAAGCAGAGATGGTTGATGCAACCGTAAACCTCACAAGGGAGACATGTACTTCCCAACAGTCTGGCTTAAACTGACGTAAACTGTAAAACCCTTCAGTCTCCAGCAAAAAAAAAAAAAAAGTTAAAATACAGTCTGCCTTTCCCTATCTATCAGCAGATAAAGATCTTACTCAAACACTAAAGTGGAGATAGTCTGAGTGAGCAGTTAATTCAGAGCAAAAGGCTGTAAAACAAGATGAACTTTCTTGATCCCTGAGGAGAAACTGGGTCATTACAGCAGCTCTGAGGCTCACAGCAAGCAGCGAGATGGTTCACTCTTCACTGAGCTGAAAACTGCCAGGGATGTTCGTAGACTGAACTGCGCGGTCGATTCAATCATCAATAAGGCATTAATCTGAATTTGATAAATGCTGCGCCAGAACCGATACTTGCTATATGTTTGACACCAAAATTCTGAAAACGCAGAGGTCCTTGCTCTTTGTTGGGGTTTTTTTGTGTAATTTTTTTAACCGTGGTATTGAATTTGGTATCGAGAACTGAGTAATTCTACTGGTACTGGTACCAGCTACTAAATTTCTAGTTGTGACATCTCTAACATAACATTTTTAATGAAAACTATCAATGAGTTCTCCGGGGACGTGATAGCGTCCCTGTAGCGTAGTGGTTTTCGCATGCACCTTGCAAGTGAAAGTGTCCCTGGTTCAAATCCAGGTCAGAGCACAAGCCCCTCTCACCATGGAGGGTTGTGCCAAGAAGGGCATCTGGTGTAAGACCTCTGCTAAATTACCAATGTGGATTAATCTGCTTTGGTGCCCCCTTGGGGAGAATAAAAGAGACCAGCCAAAGGTATATTTTCTCCAACAAAATGATGATGTTGGTTGGTTGTTCCTGCCATCTGTAACAGCCCATGTTAGGTGTTCCTGTGGATCAGGAGGTAGAGTGGGTCGTCTTCCAGCAGGAAGGTTGGTTGTTTGATCCCTGGCTTCTCCAGTCTGCATGCTGAAACGTCTTTGGGCAAGAAAATGAACCCCAAATTGCTCGCAATACATCCATCAGAGGGTGAATGAATGGCCTCGATCACTACATTCACAAACCTGTGGTCTTCCTCTTCTCCTCCTGCCTGGCAGCTCCATCCTCAACATCCTTTGTCCAATATATCCACTATCCCTCCTCTGAACATGTCCAAACCATCTCAACTCTGCCTCTCTGACTTGTCTCCAAACTAATCATCCTAAGCTGTCCTTCTGATGGACTCATTACTAATCTTGCCCATCCTGGTCACTCTCAGCATCTTCAATTCTGCCACCTCCAGCTCTGCCTCCTGTTTTTACGTCAGTGCCACCGTCTCCAAACCACACATCATAGCACGCCTCTTACTGCTATCCTTCTGTCACAAAGCACCCCTGACACTCACCCCAACCCATTTACTCTCACCACCATTAATTGTATTTTTAATAAAGTTACTAAATTTAGAGGTGTGACTACTGTGAGCGATGGGGGATGCCGTCACAGGCTGCTGCAGCTCGTGTCTGCTAGGCTTCACCTCAGCTAATTCCAGTCATTGAATCAGAACACTTGATTGTGTTTATAGTCAATAACATGCAATTATCTAACAAAATAACATAGTTTGCTGGGTGTAATTAACAGCCTGTCCAAGAAATATGTGCTCCAGTTTTGCTCAGTTCAATTGTATTTGTATGCCACTTAGCACTAATTAGCAAGTGTCTGTTTCTGCACTCATACAATTTATGGACATGGCTTGCAAAATGAGGGAACTAGCATTAGCTGCTAGTTTAGCTCTCTGAACATGGTACTGGCCAAAATGCCAAAACAAAGGCTTCACACACGAGGCAAGTGGCATGGTGGTGGCATAAACACGACATTTAACCAGGAGGTTAGAGTTGGAGAGTTATTTTGAACTTCTCTTTAAGCAGATCACTTTCGTTTTCACTTGAATTTTATTTGATTTTGGCACAAAAACTACTTTGCTGACACTGTACATGACTTCTAAGTTCACACGTAGCCCTGTGACCTATTATAGATTTATTAAGTGAAAAGTGACACTGCACAAGAATTTAAACTTTTCACGTAGAACTGCCTCTTCTGGCCTAACCAGTACCTCTCAATATGGACTTTGTTAAAAACCTTGTATGTTTCTGCCTTAAATCTGACCCTGTGTGGCCTTGACCTTTGACCCCAAGATCTCAAATTTTATCAGCTGTTCTACCCATTATAGGTATAGACCACACAAAGTCAGGAAAAGATCCAGCTAACAAATCAGCTCCTATTATGGACATGTGGACCTCAAATGTTCTCAGTTCTACTACCCATCATTGTGGTCAACCATACAAGCATTGGCAAGGATCCAGCAGCCCAGTCAGCTCATATGCTGGCAATGAGATTATCATTGACCATCCATGGTGACCTTCACCTTTGACCTCATGATATGTAAACACTCTGAATTCTTCTACCTATCCTAGTGATTAACTATACACATACTGGCAAGGATCCAGTAGCCTGGGCAGGTGCTATGGTAACAATAGTATTTTCAGTGATGTCTCTCCTTTGCCCTTGACCTTTAACCCCCACAACCTCAAAAATATTATCAGTTCTTCTACCCATCATAGTAATTAGGTATGCATAATCTGGGTGGGATCTAGCATATTTCATTAATGACGCCACTTGACCTTGACCTTTAAGCCAACAATCTCACAAATGTTATCAGATCTTCTACCATCAGAGGTATTCACCACACAAAGTTTGGCAAAGATCCAGCAAGCCAGTCAGTTCATGTAGTGTACTACACTGTAGCTTTGTAACAGACAGTTGGATGCATAGACAGACAGACGAACAACACATAAACATAATGCCTCTGCAGCAGAGGCATATATAGTACTAACATAATTTCAGATCTCTATTTCATTATAAAATTTCTACAGTACTTTAATGTACAGTAATATTCCAATATATAACAATGACATGGAAAAGACATCTGATCTCTTAGCAATCATATAAGTTTAGTAACAAGACACATTTTCTATATGCAAATGCACCTCTTGAGCACCATCAGGTTTCTTTTGTTAATCTGCCTACACACTTGGTTTGTGACATTCAAAACTGATTGAGGCAATGAGCTGAAACTACACTGCTGTGCTCTGTTGCAATTACAACAGATTGCTTTTACCAGTCACAGAATGCTGCTTTGATACAGGAGCTGGGTCACTGATCTTTGACTGTTCCCACAGAGCAACACATCTGCTGTATTTTCATGACAAATCTTTCAATCCTGCTGAGAGAGTGCAAGAGCCAGAGCCACAGGAAAACAAAGTACATTTTATAAGTAAGTGACCCAAATGGATTAAAAAAAAAGATGATAATAATAATAAAGTGTGAAAACCGTGAAAACTGTGCTTTGAGCTGCCAATTCTCGATCATGTGATTTGATTTAATTTTCAATAGCTTCAATTTTGAAGGCACACAAGAGCTGAGATTCAAACATTTAAACAGTTTTGAATGGTGGCAGTGTAACAGGAGCTCCATTTATGCTGTCACAGCTTTTGTTGCACCATCAGTCACTTCCACTTCAGTGGCAGCAGTAGGGTCAATGGCATCCTTAGGGCATTCGTGGTGCTATGGAAGTAGCCAAAAATAAAAAAATACCTGTGTGTGTGCGTGTGTGTGTGTGTGTGTGTGTGTGTGTGTGTGTGTGTGTGTGTGTGTGTGTGTGATCAATACACTGGAGCAA
>VUQH01030380.1:1366-15099 GCA_015106775.1 Etroplus canarensis | reverse complement strand
CCTCTGATGTTCCTGGCCTTGCTTCCCCTCCACCTGGTTTCTTGCACACAAAATATATCTACCTTCCTTCTCTCCATCATATCAGCAGCTCTCTCCCTCTCCCTCTCCTTGGTCTTTGGCCAACAGTAGCATAGTTTCCACCGGCACCCTGTTGGCTAATGGAACTGGAGGCGGTCGTTGTTAACCTGGGCTGCGACCAATCCGGTATGGAAGTTGTGTTATGAATCCGCATATTTGATTTGGCAAAGTTTTTACACCGGATGCTAATCAAATGCACTTGATTAACCAGCAAGTGTAACCACCTCTATATGTTTTGGCAGTTTGCTGGTCTGGAGCATTTAGGTGTGTGCTAACACAATGCCAAGGAGAAAAGACATCAGCATTGATCTTAGAGGAGCTATTGTTGCTGCCCATCAATCTGGGAAGGGTTCTAAGTCCATTTCCAAACCATTTGAAATTCATCATTTTACAGTGAGAAATTTTATTCACAAGTGGAAAACATTCGAGGTTGCCAGTCTTCCCTGAAATGGGCAACCCAGCAAAAGTCAGGCTGGGCAAGTGCAAAAAAATATTTTTTTTTAAATCAAGAGCTAAATCTCAAAATCTACAGGTCTCAGTTAGCATGTTAAATGTTGACGTTCACAACACTAAAATAAGAAAAAGACTGAACAAGTATGGCTTGTTTGGAAAGATTGCCAGGAGAAAGCCTGCTCTTTCCAAACAGAACATGGCAGCACAGCTGAAGTTTACAAAGTTGCATCCGAAAAAACAAAACAAAACACAAAACTTCTGGAACAATGTCCTTTTTATAGATGAGACCAAAAGGGAGATGTTTGGCCATAATGCACACTGCCACATTTAACAAAAACAAAACATGGCAAATCAACACAAGCACACCATGCCAAATCTGTCAAGCACTGTGGGAGAGGGGTGATGATTTGTGCTTGTTTAGCAGCACCAGGACCTGGGCACCTTATAGTCATTGAGTCAATCATGAACTCCTCTGTATAATAGAGTTTTTTAGACTCTGTCAACTAAAACTTGGCCCAAACTGGGTCATACAACAGGATGATACCAAGCACACATGCAAATCCACAGGATGGCTGAAAAAGAAAAGAATCAAGGTGCTGCAATGGCCCAGTCAAAGTCAAGACCTCAACTCAATTGAATTCTGTGGCGGGAGCTTAAGAGAGCTGTGCATTTATGAATGCCTGTAAGCCTCAATGAACTGAAGCAAGAGTGTTCCAAAATTCCTCCACAACAATGTGCAAGCCTGATAAAGTCGTACAGGACACGATTACTTCGTTATTGCTGGTAAAGGCGGTTTTACAAGCTATTGAATCTTGAGGTGTATCTAGTTTTCCACAACTGCATAGAGTTGTGTGAAAATGTCTTTTTCACATGGCTGTAAATGAAGTGAAACATCCCTTGTATTTGGCTTCTTAAAAGTCAGACTCCTCTGTGGTTCTACGGGCCACTCTCATGAAAAACATTAGAGAAGTTGTCAAACCTGACAAAAGGAGGCAAGATTTTTTTCAGCACGGCTTGAGATGATTCAGATGTTGTGTTGGTCGTCTTTCATGACCATATGATACACGACTTTGAGAGCACAAGCAGCATGCTTGATGCTCACTTTTTTCCCAATGCCGCTTTCTGTCCATGTGCTGTTACTGCATTTATAACAATGTGCTAGAGCTTCAAATGTTTCTCTAAACCTCCCCAATATGTTGTTACAAAATTTGGAGGAGACCTCAAGGTTTTGAAAAATTGCAACTATTTCAGACTGCAGTTTGGGGTATAAAAGGGTATAATGTGATTTTCAGGAAATCTTTCCATATGAGGGATTGGTGGAAAGAAGTCTTGGAACGACCTCATACAGAATTGAAGGCTATGATTAATAATCCTAAAGCCACACATGTATGGAAACACAAGGAGAAAACTCAATGTCAGTGGGATAAAAACATCCTCTTTGTGGGAAAGAGCCAACCCCGGCATTTGGCATGCATTAATGAGATGAGTTACATAAGAATAAGGTTATTGTATATTCTGTAAATTTAGTTCATTTCAATCTTTATGATATTTATGAAATTTTGCTATAATGAAGATCAAGCTGTAAGCAACTTGTGTATTCAATAAAACATGAACTCACTGTATTCCAAAAAGTATGATAATATATTTACAGTTATTGCAGTAGCACTTGTTCTTTTTAGCAATGCAGAGTACAGTCAAGAGACAGAGTTCTGTTTGCCTTTTGGGAGCTACGGCGACTTGTAAGACATAATACAAACAGACACTTTGGCTGTAATATAAACAGAAGTTGTTTTTTTTAGTAGGTGCTGTTCCCACAGCTCATAGAGTTTGCCCGCACCAGACTCCTCTAACTGCTGACACTGACCGAGGGGCTATAAAAAATAGAGGGTTAATGAGGTTCAGGTGCCGCTTCTCGTCTCTTTCCACCTCCACGCCTCAGCTCCAACCTGCCCTCCTCGGCTGCTGCTGCCACCTCAACTCCAACTATAGTTCGACCTGCACTGCAACACGAGAAAGAGAGAGAGCTAGCAATCTGTGCAGAACACCTGACAAGAAAATGAGAAAAGAAACAAAAATCAGTAAGAAATAGCAGCATTTCACTGCCTCAAGTTGCTGCCCCTAAGTTAGTGAAACAAACATAAGATGAGGCCTGTAAAGTTTTTTCTTACTGCTTTTAGCCTTTGTTCTTCTGCCATTTTTGATTGACCGCATCACCCCTTGCAGTCAGGTTTAGTAGTGTGCAGTCTGGCTTGAGATTTGCCAATTTATCAGATTTATTTTAAAAAAATCAGTTGAGGTTGACATTTAGGTTACAAATCACCTAATAGCTTTTGAGGTGGATGTAAAGGAATTTAGAGTGCAAAACAAACGAGGACCAATTAGTCTTAGATAACATCAAGTTTGAAAATGTCTGGGGATTTAGGCACACAAGAAGCTAAGGTATGGACAATGAAGAAATACTTAATCTATTTCTGGGTCAGCAATACAACTAAAACAAGCACTGACCATGTAAACCCCTTTGTACAAAAGGTGAAATTCTTGTAAGCTGTGGCCTTCCATTGAAGCAGTGACCAAATGACAAATTTGACTACTCTTCATCAGTGTTGGGGTTAACGTGTTACAAAATAACTCATTAAACTGCATTTTTGATGCAATATGTAAAGTAATAGCAGTACAGTGGTGCAGTGGTTAGCCCTGTCGCTTTAACAGCAGGAAGGTCCTAGGTCTGAATCCACCGGCTAGCTGAAGCCCTTCTTTGTAGAGATTGTGTATTCTTCCTGTGCCTGCATGGAAACTCCAACTTCCTCCCACAGTCCAAAGACATGCTTGTTAGGTTAGGTGGTGATTCTGAATGGCTGTCTGTCTCTCTGTGACTATGTTCCCAGTGTAGGGAATTCCGATTTTTTACCGAGATCCAATTATTTTTGCGTGGTCGTTCACATTATAAATTAAATGTGACCACCATCGCACTCCAGGGTGAACAGTCTCCGGCCCTGATGTGACATGACAGAAGAAAGTGTGATGTCACACGCAGCATTCTGTGTTTACGGAAGTAAATATGGATGCTACACATATCAGCACGAGTAAAATGTCAGTTTCTTACCAGTGACTAGCTTCATCAATGCTGTCTGCCATGCTTGTTTTGTGTATTGTTGACATTTGATCTCGCCCCGTCTCACCTCCTACAGCACAGAATGATGACGTCTGTCTCACTTCAATGATGAAAAAGTCGAATGAAATGCAACATGACCATTCAGACTGAGGTTGCTTTGTGAAACATTGGATATGTATCTGATTTAGGATCACATATGGAAGTGGCTTGAGTCTGATCTGAAAAAATTCAATCTGGGCTGTTGAAATACAGTAGTTGTGGACAAATCAGATATGGGTCACATATGGGCAAAAACATCGGATTCAGGTCACTTTTGCCTGCAGTGGGAATGTAGCATATGTTAGCCCTGCCATAGACTAGTGACTTGTCCAGAGTGTACCTCACCGCTATGACAGCTGGGACAGGCTCCTTTTCCAAATATGGAGCTCAACTAACAGCATGGCAGTGAGGACAGGCTTATAATATAAAGGTATTCACTTCATTTGAAGTTTGTGTGTAAAAAGCACAGGAAAAACCTCAGAGTAAAATGCAAACTGTATGCATTTGTTAGTTGTCAAGGGCTCGAGTTTACATTTGAAGAAGCACCTGCAGGCTAGAAAGCTAAGAGGAATGCTGAAACAGCTCTGAAACAGCAATGGTTGGCTTTCTGTTTGGCTAAAGCCATCACTCTGAGGGAAACTAATGAGCTTGCTGTTGGTTACATGGGTGGAGGAGAGATGTTACCATTATTGACTCTCTGTTCAGTGAGGAAAATTCAAAACATGTGCAATGGTACAAGAGGTTAAAGACCTTCTGGAGAGTGGGGAAGAGGTTGAAATTAGGTTTTTATTTTTTTGTAAAGAAAAACTACTCTGTTAATTTATGTTTTTCTCAATAAGTACTGCTATAGCATAAGATACTTCTAAAAATAACTTTACCCTGCACTCGCCATCTAAGGCTTGCTCAAGTAAATCGACCTGCAGCCATTATTTGCATGTTTTAAATTTGACTGTGCTATGAGTTGCCAGCAGAAAATTGCATACTAAGTAGCCTTTTGGTAGTAAGTGAGTGGCAGTGTTAAAAGCCAGATTGTTAAAGAAGTAAGCGATGGTTTTCTCAGGGTCAAACCATGACTCAAGGTTTTTAAGGAGGCAGTGCGTGCCTTGTAGAAACTCTGTTTTATCTGAAAAATGATCAGGCAGACCAAAAGTGACCACACCATCAGAAGATCAATACATCAAGGTTTTCTTACTTCATCACAGGATTTGGGATACAGGATTTGCTAAATAACAGACACACAACGCCAGAGCCCAGTCAAAAGAAGGCTGTCTAAAAGTGGTCTCAGAGGATAAGTGTGGTCTGTAAAACCACTTCTCTGGAGGTGAGACAAGGCCACACCCTTGGGACTTGCTAAGACATTCCAGTATTTCACAGTGGATTACTGAGAAGAATCTGATGAATTCAAGTCAGAGATCTGTGGCAGTAACAGGTGGGTGTATATAAAGAGATGAACAGGAGAGACAATAATATATCTCATCCACAGTGGAATATGGTGGTGGGAATATTAAAGTCTGGGGGTGTTTTGCCTACTCTGGAGTAGGAGAAGTAGGAGAAGTAACACTCTTGATGACCAAAGAAGATGAAAGAGAACTGTGTGCCGTGTACTTTCCTCCCATTACCTGACCTCAACCACACAAAACATTTATGGAGGTGCTTGAAGGCTGAGAAACCCAAACATTCCCACCATTACACAAACCTCTTTGGAACACTGTCAGATCATGCACAGATGGGTTATTAAAACACAGACGGTATGTAAAAGATGGATGTAGCCACTATAACATTACCCAGTGATTTGTGGAGATTCTTTAAAGGTTCAAGATTAGCATTTTGGCTTCACCTGGTTTTTTTGGAGATGATAGTCACCATATTGGAATGAGACGGTGGAGTGCTAAGTTATTAGCTAAGGCTCACAAGTTTGGTTAGGAAGCTGCATTCATAGGCTGTGTGGGTGCACTGCACTGACAGATACCTAATCAGTGCTGAGTAACATATTAATTCTGAATCACGAAGTTCTTGGGTAGTCTGTGTCACATTGCAGGAAATAATATTTCCCGGATAATTACATTAGAAAATGGTCCAAAAAAGCATCAACACCACAAACACAGTTGAAAGGTCCAGTTCAGCGACTCCAATTAGCAGCGGTGAAGCCTAGCAGACAGCTTCCGGCAACAAACTAACTGAAAAAAGAGGTTGATGAACAAACTAATGGAATCCATGCCAGCTCCAGTGCACATTGTCATTATAGTAAAAGACTTCAAATTCTAAAATATCTGAAATTAAAGTTAATTTTAAATTTTTTTATTACAGTATTTGTTACGCTGATATTTGTACTGCAGCAAATTCTAACAAAAGAAAAATACAAATATCCTCGCTCATTGTCTCAGACTTTTGGATCCCACTGTACATGCATAGGCATCAATCAAATCTGTGAACTAAATCAATGAAAGGGCAATAGACAAATCGACTTTGCTTTAACTTTGTCATGCTTAATTGACTGGGGGGACTCAAATGCAAGCACAGAGTCATCAACCAGTTTAACTGATTTATTAAGAGAGGCAGAGGGCGAGCACGCAGAAGAGTATTATTCCTCGGGCTAGTTCCAGAAAAGAAAGCTAGTGATGGATCTGTGACAATGTAAATAACAGAGCCTGTACTCATTACCACATTTGTAGCTGAAACACCCTAGTGAGGAGTGGAAGAAGAGCTGGTCTTTTTATTTGCAGGTGGATGATGAATGATGAGAAGCAGGTGTGTCTGCCAGAAAGCCAGGAATCAATTAAGTGCCACACCTCCAGAAGGAGCTCAAAGGTGGTAGGGCCTGCCCATACTCATACACGTTCATAGCAGAGGAGAGAAAAGAAGGAAGAAAGCAGGGAAACACCAGAGACCATGGCAAACTTAACATTTTATGTCTTTGTTGCAAATTGCGTTGTCTCTAAACTGTTTAAATTACTTTCCTGAAAAGCTTGCTTTGACTATGCAATTCTGTGGCAGGGTTTGCTGTGGTAGTGGACCCAAAAGCACCCTGAGATAGGCATAGAAGCTAAAAGGTGATTTATTTACACAGTGCAGGTAATGACCAACACAGTAGAAATGTGCAAGGAGTACGGTCTTGGTAATGAGTTCGGAGTTCCAGGGTTGACGATACCAGAGAATCCATAAGAATATCCCAGGCTCCAAGTCAAAGGTGAGAGTGGGTCAGACAACTTAAGGCAACCGGGCTTCTTTGCAGTATACACTGAGTGTAACTAGATGTTCTGGCAGAATGTGGATGGAACAGCTTGGCTTAAAAACTCTCTTGATAAGGAATCAAGAACAGGTGTACAGCCACACGCCACCCCAGACATGCCCACACACCTGGGAACTAGGCAGATTGTTAAACGGCCCACTCTCACCCCAGCTAGAATGAGAGAAAGAAAAGGGCAGGTCAAGCAGGAAGAGCATAGTGGTTTTGTTTTCCCTAGCAACTATTAGTTTGTTTCACAGGTCACTGAAATGGTAGATGGAGTAGAAACTAGTGTAGCTGTGGAAACCTGGCAAAAGAAAAGGGGACCTTTTTTTCAGAGGAGGCAAAGAAATCGATGAGAGAGAGAGAGAGAATGAGAGGAACCAAACGAGTGAACCTCAGACGTGCAGTCACTCAACAAAGAGAGTTCTGTGAATTATGGGATTATAAAAGTGACAGATTGAAAGTTACAAAACCTACTTCCTTATTAGCCTAATGCAACCAACAGCTATGCATGTGAGGGGCCCAAGGAAGTTACTTATGTAGCTTTAAAATTTTCACTTAATGGTCTACTTATAATTAGCCTTTTAGGATTTGGCTTCAGATCTCCTATTTGGTCATGAATGGCTTGTGAAAAAATATGTATTTTTAAAGTTTATCATGAACATAATAAATGTTATTGCTTCAACTGAGCCCTGTCTTCAAATTTAATGAAAATCCCTTTGTATCTTTTTTATAAAAAAGGAGGTGGTGGTGCCATAGTCAGCATTGCTGCCTCACAGCAAGAAGGTCCTGGGTTCAAATCCACTGGCCAGCTGGGTCTCCTCTGTGTGGCATTTGCATGTTCTCCCTGTGCCTACATGGGTTCTTTTCTGGGTTCTCCAGCTTTCTCCCACAGTGCAAGGGTTAGGTTAATTAACGGTTCTTTAAAAAAGGCCCATAGGTACGAAAGTTTAATTTTCTGTTTTGCATCAGTTGTTTCCTATAATGTTTTCTGGTTCCTGTTTTACTTTGTAACAAGTCTTGTCTCGTGTATTATGTTCAGTTTTACTTCCTGTCCGTGATTGTTGCTACCTGTGCTCCTCTCCCTCCTGTTTGTTTGTTCATTAGACTCTGTGTATTTTTACCCCTGACTTCTTTCGCCCTGTGTCGTGTTGTCAATGTTTGTTTCCTGCCTGTGTGAGAGTTCGTGTTTCTGTAAGTTTCACGCCTGGAGTTATGCTTATGGTCTCTGTTTCTGGTGAGGTTGTTCAGCTAAATAAAGACCTCTTTTAGTTTACCTATCTTGCCTTGTCTGTTGGAGTTATGTAATTTGGGCCCACTCTGCACTCACACATGGAAAGCCTGACAGTGTCATGGTTTGGGGCTGCATTTCAACCAGTGGTGTTGGGAATCTTGTCAAAACTAATGGAATTATGGACACAGAAAAATACTGTCAGATTTTGATCCACCATGCAGTGCCATCTGGAATGCATCTGATTGGCAACGACTTAATTTTTCAGCATGACAGTGATCACAAACACACTATTAATGCAGTAAAAGACTACCTGGATAGAAAAACATTCGACAGTACACTGTCAGTCATGGATTAGCCTCCCTCTGGACCTCAACACTATTGAAGCAGTGTGGGATGATCTTGACAGAGAACAGAACAAAAGAAGCCAACATCCAAAGAAGAGCCTTTAAATGTCCTTCAAGAAGCCTGGGGAACTAAAACTAAAGACTACTTAAAGAAATGACAAGATAGCTTGCCTAAGATAGTTCAGGCTGTTTTGAAGAATAAAGGTGGCCAAACCAAACACTGACTCCGCGTTTGCCTAATGTACTGTATTCCCATTTATGTTTGCACATGTTTCAGTAAATTGTTAATACAAAAGAATGAGAGGTGGCTCAAGACTTTTGTACAGTACTGTAATTGTCAGGTGATTTTTTTATTATTTGATAGTTATTTTACAATTACAGTACAGTTAAACTATATTTGTTGAACTATCTTTTTAGGTGGTACTCAAGTTGTGTTCAGGTACTTGAGCATTTTGTCTCTTGTTTTTTCCAGGTTTGAAGTGAAATATTAGGAAGAATCTTACAGAAACTGATTTGACTTCCACAAAAAGAAAGTTTGTTTATTTCAAATCTTTCCCAACCTTTTCATAGATCATATTTTGAGCCTCTGAGCCACAGGTGTCTGGAGCTGAATCACAATCTAAAGCGGTGTCGTTTTTAGAGTGATTTCTGCCGGATTTGTCTCAGTCGTAACCTTTGCATGCAGTGACTCAAAAAAGATCGCAGAGATCTCAGACTGCACAGAAAAAAACGTGTGCACCATGTGGGGGAAAAAAGGCCAGACTACATTTAACTTTAAAAGGCTTTTGGAGAAAAACACACTCAGACAGGTTGGTGCTTTCAGCTCTAACTTAGCCTTGAGCTAATGTCGTTGTGGTTCTTTCATTGTCAGACATGTTTGCTGCTTGTTAACATGTTGCACCGTTGACAGGCAGTGATTTGTTTAGTTGGCTGCCATTTTATATAAAAAGTGTCAGTAATATGAAGCAATGCTGCTACCATTTCTTTGTAACAATGTATCTTTGGCTGCTCCCTTGTGGTCTCCCTAAGGGATCATCACAGCAGATCAATCTGCATTGGTAATTTAGCAGAGGTTTTATGCCAGATGCCCTTCCCGACACAACCCTCCATGGTGAAAGGGGCTTGTGTGCCCACCTGGAACACAAGCCCCTCTCACTATGGAGGGTATTTTCGTGTGTTATTAGCCATACTGAAGATGCAAACCTGTGTAAATGTTTAAGAAACAAAAGTAAACTTTATTGTCTCTGAGGGAAATTTGTCACGTGAAAAGGCTTTTAAAATTAACACAAGCAACAGTTTTAATTTGTCACTTAAATTAACTCCATACAGTGCAGTAAACCAGAATTAACTGAAATCAGTGCTTCTAGACACATTTATGCATAGTTTCTTTTAAGTTACTTTACATAGTTTTAGAGCTTGCTGCAGTTCTTCTGTTTATTCAGGCTGTCTCAGTTATTTCTGTTTTTCCATGTAACCCCAGACTGATTTCTTGAGGTTGTGCAGGACCGCTTCTTCTTGTTGTTTCTATTTCTTTACTCAAGCTGTATGTCTAGATTTGTTGTCCTGCTGCAGAATGAATTTGGACAAATCAGATTTCCTCCCCAATACATATACCTTCAGCTTCTCTCTTTTCCCCCAAGGGTAGCCACACCAGATGAATCTGCTTACAGTATGTGATGTGGCACAGATTTTACACTGAATGCATTTCCTGACACAACCCTTCTATTTATCAGGACTGGGGAATGGCACTAGGAGTACACTACCTTGTGCTTCGGTCCGCTCCTGGTTGTGAACCATACAAATGCGTAAACCACTTCACTGTGGAGTCATAGGTTTCTTCCCCAATGTTAGTGTATGACTGATAAAAATCTAAACATCTAAGCTGCCTAAACCTTTTGCAGAGTGCTGTATGTCAAGACAAACCATTTTTAATCTGATTTTTTTTGTTTAATCTTGCCAAGATTTAAGAAGCTGAGCAATAATGCACACAGGAGCTACATATACTTAATGGTATACCTTTTGAATAGGCAACCATACGATGACTTTGTAAGCAGTGTTTTTATAAATACTTGATATACAGTTGGAACAGAATAATAATAGTGATAATTACTTAAAAGATGAATAATGTCAACTGTGTTCTGTAAATATAGAAGAAGCTCTTTGCATACGACCTAATCTCCAGCAAATAAAATATATAATACAATATTTTGCAAGTGATATATAGATATGTAGCCTTTATCGTCATTTACTTTGCTTACTCTGCTGCCTGTGCTTGTCAAGCACTCAAGTCCAGAGGCCTTCTAGTTTGCCTGCAGTTTGCAGACAATTGAAGGACTGTTTAATGTGTTTAAACTGCTATATTTTTTTTCCTTGTGTACTGTGAGTTTTCAGAAGACCTGAACACCTCTTTGAACAACAGAAAAAAGAGGACTGTGCCCCTCATTTTGTGCTTCTACAACGCAAGACCATCATTTCTGCGGAGTGAAAGTTGTTTTCAGGAATCAAGGACTTTAAGGAGAGGATGAGTTGTGGTGCTAAGTGTATTATAATAAAGAAAATAAGTCCA
This sequence comes from Etroplus canarensis, assembly GCA_015106775.1. Classification (NCBI taxonomy): domain Eukaryota; kingdom Metazoa; phylum Chordata; class Actinopteri; order Cichliformes; family Cichlidae; genus Etroplus; species Etroplus canarensis. Next base: position 4,044 of record VUQH01030380.1, on the reverse strand, counting down.
GTGCAGTCTGGAGTGTAAGGACCCCGTCACCTTCAAGATCCACTTTAAACAGGTGCTCATTGTTCTGGTCAGCATTTTTACAGTTTGATCTTGAGTGATGTGAATACAGTGAGGCAGATGGAAGAAGGGAGAAGGAGAGAGGGTCCTGTGAGTGTTGCTATGAGGCAGTCAAGTGTGAAGCAATACTGGATGGATGGGTACAAGTGGAACACCAAATGAAACCTCTGAAATGACCAACTTTCAAGCAACAACTGGTAGATCTGATGCTGTTTTTATACCTAGCCCATTATTTGTGTAACAGGCACAGACACAGCCGTAGTAATGCTGCATTTACATTGCAATACTTAAGAACCCCTTCTGGCCTGGAGGAAGTTGAACAGAACAGCACATTTTGCTCTGCTGAGTATGCTCAGCTGTATACTTTTTGGGTAGTTTGCTGAGTATTTATTCATTTCAACAATTGGGTATCTGCAGCAGCTTTCTAACCTATTGTGAAGTTGCAGGGTAATCTTACGTACAATTGGAAATTCACAATCATAAGAAGTTTTGTTGGACTTGAAAATGCAGAATAGAGAGTGGTGCAGCATTTGTTTGGAATCTGGGTGGCTTAATACATTTTGAAATGATTTACCGCAGCATCTTCAACTGCTGCAGTCAACATCAGCAGCACCCCAGTCTCCCATCGACTCTCATCATTGTGGGAATGAGTGGAATTCATTTTGCCATCAACTGTCCACATGTGGTTTACAAGTTTACAAGAACTGTTTCCATAGAGCCAGAAACAGTGGGGGAGAGGCAGAAGAAGAATGTCCTGTGGAGTGACAGAATGAAAGAGGAAAATAAAAATGAGGCCAAACATAGCACACTCCACAAAGCTTTTTCAGACAGAGGTTTTACACCTTGCAACAACACCTTCATGCTAATTGCTCTTTTGTCATCATTGCAGCGTAATCAAGACATACATAATTCATCAAGTTCTTAAGTGCTTCATAATACTGAAACAAGAAGTTGATTAAATTATTAAGTATAAGTATTTTGATACCCAGTTAATCATTTAACATAATAATTACGCAGACAAAGTTAGTTTTAGATTCTCAAATGTGACTATTTGCTGATATGGTTTTCAACTAATACAAATACTAGGCTTTTGGAATGTTTGCAGGTCGAACCAAGTAGAAGATTACTGTAACACTTCTTTTTGGCATTTTATAGACTGAACCACCATTTCTCAAACTGTGGGGTGTGACATTTGGAAAAGGAAATATGGCCTTTAACGAAACAGTTTGTATTTGGGACAGCAAGTGTCATCTGGTTCACAAAATTACGTGTAAGGCAAAAGACAGATAGTTTCACTAGAATATCATAATCAGTCAAAAACCAAAACAAAAAAGTATGACAACTTGCTCACATTTGATGCAGGAAGTGCTTTTCAGTGTAGAAAATGTGCAAGAAAAAAGCAATATGTAATCACATGCTGTAATGAGATGCATTAGTGTTCCTAAATTCAGTAATTAGCTGCAGATTCTAGTCAAACATTTATATTTTAAGTCTTGTGGGAAAGATTAGGAAGAAATAGAAGAGTCGTCAACAACTTTGAATGTAATGCACAGAAAGACAAGATTGTAATAGTGAAGTGGACACTGTGCCCTAGGCAAATCGTCCACTGCTGGGAACACAGCATCATATCTCTCTGAGCATTTGCAAAAGCAACATGCTAACACATAGCTAGCAGCAAAAGACCCCCAGGCCCACAGTGATGGTCAAGCAGAGTGTATGCTGACTCTAGAGGGTCAGTTTCCTGCTGATAAACAGATAAGATTTTAATGATTTTTGCTCTTTTTAACTGCAAACTGAGCTGCAATTGAGCGTTGCTCTTGAATTTTGATGGGTGTTTCATGGGCTCAGATTCACTGTGTAGCACGGTCAATGAATCACTGAAGAAGCACTTTTCCCTGCATTGAATCACAGCTGCAGCAGCCCCAGTGAGTTTTCACACTCTCCTTTTATATTTGCCAGCTTAATAATTTATACATATGTTTGTCTAGGAAGTCTGTTAAAATTAAAGGGCGCTTGAAAACATGATTTGTGTACATGCAGCACGGTAAGCACAACAACGTGAGGAAATATTCAACTGATCACCACTGATTATGTTGCACTAACTCCCAGTTGCACATTCAAAGAAAAGAATGACCTCCATGTGAGTGTATCCCTATGAAAGGAGGACTTGAATCACTCACTCAGTGTGTATCCCTGCATGCTGAGCTGAATCCAGTGGAGTGGGAACTACAGTGAACTGAGAAATGAATGAATTGTTTCTGGAAGCAATTGTGTTCAGCTTATTCACTCAAAAGATAAGTTCTTTTGAAGCTCACCAGTGGCACAGCAATATTCCCTACAAATTCAGTCCACTGTTAAGGTAACTAGACAGTACTTCTTCTCTGAAAATTAGATCCATACAAATACTGCCCTAATCTGACAACAGGTTTTAGAGGAAATACCAAGAGCAGGAAACTTGTGTAATGAATGCTGCATCAGGAGTTTAACTTTGAAAAGGTGGGTTTAGAACAGATAAAAAGTTAGATTAGTGCTATTTCGGTAAATGACTGTTCATCTTTAAGCTGTTATCCTTACATTTCCCGCTCATCATGCTACAATTACTTAGTCAGAAACAGAAGAGC
>VUQH01030375.1:2250-114877 GCA_015106775.1 Etroplus canarensis | reverse complement strand
AGACAGTGGCACTGACAAAAAGACAGGAAGCAGAGCTGGAGGTGGCAGAACTGAAGATGTTGAGATTTTCCCTGGGAGTGAGCAGGATGGACAGGATTAGGAATGAGTACATCAGAGGGACAGCTCATGTTGAGAAGTTTGGAGACAAAGTCAGAGAGGCAAGGCTGAGATGGTTTGGACATGTTCAGAGGAGGGATAGTGGATATATTGGACAAAGGATGTTGAGGATGGAGACCACAGAGAAGATTCATGGATGTAGTGAAGGAGGACATGCAGAGGGTGGGTGTGAGGGAAGAGGATGCAAGGGATAGGGTGAGATGGAGGCAGATGATCCGCTGTGGCGACCCCTAACGGAAGCAGCCAAAAGAAGAAGAAGACGACTAGCAATAGGTGACATGTTATTAGTTACCCTGTAAAAATGTTAGACTTTTAATACAATGTAATGAATATTTTAATTATTTGATGAACAGCTTTGATGTCCAAACTTATGCCAAAAGAAGGTGTTTTTGCATGGCACAAATACGCAAAGTAAGAAAATTAACATTGAATTCTACTCATAAGCTTTGGACCAACAGTAAAATAATCTAAGCTAACCTAGCCTATCCCAGCTGTCATAACGTGAGAGCTAGGGTAGAGCCTGGACTGGTCGCCAGTCTGTCCCAGGGCTAACACCAAGAAACAGACAACCATTTGTACTCATGTTCACCTCTATGGTCAACTCAGAATCACCAACTGACCTAACAAGTTTGTCTTTGGACGTAAAGTACATAGAGAGAACCCACACAGGCACAGTAAGAATGTGCAAACTCCATACAGAAAGGCCCCAGCACTAACTACCGCACCACTGTGCCACCCTAACTGTAACTAACTATATTTTTATGTATCCAGTTTTTAATTACTTCACTCTGTGACATGTATCTAATTACTCCCTACACTGTATAAGCTGAGAAAACAAATGGGGGAGAAAATAAACAACTGGAACCACCCAGTGTGAGCCAAGTTTCACAACTACTAAAGATCAACACAAGGGTGTATGTCAGTCCCAGCAATTAACTATTTGCACACCTCAATTATGTTACACCAAAAAATATGGATTTGTGGGGCAAACCTAGTATGAAACATGAGAAAAAGCGAAGAGGAGCAATAACATCAACCTCTAGTGTCATTTAATACAGAATTATGAGCTCCCACCCAAAACATTTGGTGACTCGGGGAGGGTCAATCTCTGTGGAAATGGAGCTTGGCAGCAAGTACCAAATACTGTCACATATGTATGTTGATAGTTATACATCTGCAGTTTTTCTCAAACCACTTCAGTATTTTTCTCTCTGGGATCAAACAATAACCAGCCTGCACCAGGTCTATCATTGTCAGTCAGTTAGTCCCCTCTGACGTTCTCATACTCACTCTTGGCATTCTGTAGAGATTTTCAGCTCTTTGGTTCTTCCCAGGAAAATTCTCACCAGAGCACCAAAGTTCCCTGTTCTGGGATTGTTTTCAACTTGGGGAAAACAGGAGGAGAGAACTTTAACAGCACTTCAGAAACTACAGAGACTTCAAAATCTGATCATTTGCCATGCAAGAATTTAAACAATGAAAAGTCAAACTCTAGAGAAGCATATTTACTTTAAGACTACTTGTCTAAAGTATTGTTCCATACACAACATACACATAAGAAATATTTATATAATTCCTAACATACTGAGGATCTTGGCCAGGGGAATGACAGCCTCTTCCAGCATCTTAGATTCACCACTGTGAGACAGAAAAAAAACAAGAGAAGATCAATAAAGGAGAATAAGTCAGACCAAAATGAAAAGAAGTAGCTGACTGCTTGTGTCATCTTTCCTCTGCTGCAAACTTAAAGGTGTAATAAATAATAAAATATAACACTGAAATAGTTGGTTATTTACAATAAAATACTAGCTGCTGGCAAACCTAAACTGTGCATTTCTTACTTTTACAGGTCAACTTAGACAAAAATAGAAAAGTCAAACAAATGCCTGTAGAAGCAGCCTGAATAATACATACAACATGTAAGGATGTAGAGCATAGGGTTAGTTTGAGGCATTTGTGGTTCATCTCACTAATAATTTGAGAAATCTATTTGTCCGTCTGTACTGCAAATAGGTGTATTCCCAAAAATGGCAAACGACTCATTTAAAAGTGTCATGTGTGATCACATTTCATTATGTAGATGTACACTTCTCAAATACTTCTATATTTACTGTTAATGTTTAAAGACTAAATGCCTTACAGAACAATAAGACATGTACTGTAGCCTCTGAAGAATAACAGAAGAAAAGTAAGCTACATCAGGATGTGACGTACTGAAATTTTCTGTGACCGTACCGACACAATATCACAAGAACACCAACTGTGCATGCAAATGCTGAGCAAACAAGAAAATAGACCAGAATAACCATTCATCTAGTATCCACAAGGGCACATTTCTGCCCTTAGTTATCACAGATTACCATTCAGTATTTTTTGATTTAGTTAAAGAAGAAAAAAATACCTTAGAGAATTGACTTGTTTCATATGGTCATCATCTTACTAAGCAGGAATAATAAGGTAAGGAAGTGTACACACAGAATAGGCTAGCTCCGAAACCTGAATGTTAAGAAAAATTGACAACTTGTGGCGATGTCATACTAATTTCATTGTAAGCTTTGCTTCAATGACAACAAAGGCATTCTATTCCATTATAACCCTTAGCAAGTTCAGAGTTAAACCAATCTCAACTTACAGGCCGCACAATGGAAGGGAGTAACCAATGAGAGCTAAGGCCGCTACTGACTGACACATGAAGGGGTAGAAAGTAATACGAGAGGAAAACACTTGCAACCAAAGCATCTGGAACATCTCCTTATGACAACCAAATTGGAGCAACTATCTAATACTCGACAAGCAAACAATTTTATTTAGACAGGGCTTAACTTTTTGCTCTGATACAAAGGACTGTCAACTATTGTGCAACTGCAGCATGGAATTCATTTTGATTTCTGAAAGCAATAAAACTTGTTTGAACAAAAATCTAAGGTTGGATTAAGAAATTGTGTAGCTTGACGTGGTCACTATAAGTCAGGACAGTATTTCTAGTTTTCATTTTAGAGTAAGGCTAAACATTAAGATGAACACTCAATACTGATTTTAAATATTATGTGCTCTTTCTGTCTCTGTTGTGTTGTAAATACTGATGTTACTTTTATGTGGCACCCCACAATGAATGAAACACAGTGCAAGAGTACTAGATTAATATTTAACCTCAGCCACAGTCCAGCTGAAAAAGAGAATGCCATTTCTTACTTCTCAACACTATTTACAAAGGAACTAAATGTTAATGGTTAACTGGTCTATTCTCAGCCAAGCATAACAGTAACCCTGTTGGATCATTACTCAGGTGTTCTCTGCAAACATGGTGGTTACAGTTGAATCTTAAATCCTGGGTGTGACTCGTCAAGGAATTTCTGCTCTAAAAATAATCAGTCACAACTTTAAAACACTATACAGACCCCATTTCTGTTTCCAAAACAGCATATACATTAGCAGTGGATGCTCCTGGTCCTATGAGTTGGGGAGGTGGGGCATCTGTGGATTGGTTTGTCTTAGTACATCCCACACATGTCTGATTAGACTGTTCTGCCTGGGAAAAATGTAGCCATCAGCGAACGCCATTGCCAAACATCCACGTGGATGTCAGGACACAGTTTCAAAGCAGAACATTGCCTTGTAACGAGATAATAAGTGACCCATCAGTGGTTTTAATGTGATGGCTGATTGGCTCAGTCTGTCAGTGACTGGTTGGGAATCAGAATGCTGCTGAGCGGTGCTGGTTTGAAACTCGCCTGTGGCAGTTGGAGGAGAAAGGTCTGAGGCCAATTCAAGACCCACCACGGACCTACACAAGGTGCGTTGGAGGCTCAGAGAGGAGTCGACTTAACCCCCAGAGCACTGCTGAGGTGCCCTTGAGCAAGGCACCGAATCCCCACAGTGCTCCTTGGCGGTTGTAATGGGCTGCCTTGTTTCTCCTCAGTTGCATGCCTTAGTTCTGTTTGTGTGCCCGCATAAAGTATCTCTTCTTCTTCTTTTCAGCTGGACCCTAAACCCATAGACAACTGGATGGCTAAAAGAGGGACAGTTTGATGACACAAAAATGCAACACTCCTGCACTATCAAGGGACTAACAAGAGCAGCATCACTGTCTGGTACTATAACTGCAACATATCTGATCACAGGTCCCTGCAGCCGATAGTGAAAACAGCTAAGAAGATCATCTGAGTCTCTCTTCCATCCATCACAGATGTTTATCATAGACGCTGAATCCATAAGGCCACAAGCATTATGACCGACCCCACACACACCTAACAAACACTCAAAGACATTCCCAATGCAACACTATGTATATGGAATATTTTTTAAATATTTATTCCTGTAAGATGTAATAATATTTTTATTTCAATACTTTCCACATTCCCATTTTTCTTAATGTCATTTGCACTTTATTTCTTACCATGACTGCATAATGGTCATCACTTTTTTTGTTAAATGTCTCAGTTGCACACTTTATGTGTGTTCTGGAGGCACATGCATCACCGGTACATGCTTGAAGTGACAAAAAGCCTACTTGACATAACCTAAAGTACCAAAAGGAGTTTTTATCTGTGTGTGTGTGTGTGTGTGTGTGTGTGTGTTTACCTGCTGGTGGGACTGATGAAGGTGAAAGAGATGAGCTGGTTCCAGAAAGGGTCATTCTCCGATATGGACTCTGTGCCCACCAGGGCCTTGAGGCTGGGGTTATCGGACAGGTCACTGACCTGGCTGGTGTTGGCTCCCATCTTTACTGGCTCCAATCAGCCAGAGTCACTGCTCTTCACTGCTTTTTCACCAGGCATATGCCAAAACCTGGGGCAAAGGAGATGCCTTCATTTTTGAACCCACGCACAGAAAACAACTAAGCTACAAATTAAATGTGTCATTCACAGGTGCGTTGCATCATAAGCCAGGGTGGTAGCTTCTCTTTACGTTTAAGCATGTGCTGCACTCATAACCAAATAGATGGAAACAGGAGGGCACCCCCGCCCCCCTTGTTTCTTAGGGTTTAAGGCCTTGAATATAGTGGCAATGCTCCTGGTTCTCCCTGTTCTTACACGATAAAAATTAGGTAAGGAGATCTCACCAATTCCAACACACTTATTCATGAAAGATAGTCATCTGCAGTGAACCAGGACGTGTGCCTTGCTTTCTCAACATGACACGCCTTACACATACAGGTGGAGTCTGTATAAATAAAGTGGAATACGATATATTTACACAGCAGTGCTCAATGATAGCGGATGCTTCTCATTTATCAAATGCATACAGAGGAGCCATTATCTCATTATGTCCTCACTGTTTCCACATTCGCTGTATTAAAATGCATCTGCTTTTTTTTGCAAAACCAATGCACTACATTAGCCTGCTCACACGGATTTCAAGTACTGGAAATTGCCAGTTTTGGCGGTAAAGGAGACAAACTCAAAGCTGGTTAATAACACAGAGAACAGCTACCGCTCACCGCCAGTCTGTAGCCAGCTGACCGCTCGGCTTACCTGTCATAAATGTATCTCGCAGTTTCCGAGGCTCTGCTGTCTGCCGCGACCGTTAAGGGGCGACTACTGTTTCTAAAGCAATCTACACGTTTGTTCAATTTATGTATTAAGGTGAATTCGCAAAGTTAAACGCCTGAAATTGTTCTGTATTCGGGGCATTTAAGTTTACTCTACTCACTCCTTTCCTCCATGTTTTCCACGTCGCCACCCCTTGCGTAATGACGACACGCTGACGCTATCTACGTCTTCTTCGTGAATTCGGCCGACCAGAGGCTCAACATCCACGTTGCTGCCCTCTGTTGTATTTCTTTGTTCATGCTCCTTTTGAGGATAAAATATTAAAAACCATGTCTAATCTCGTCTAGTCTCTCGGCGACCTCTGGGAAGTCCTGTGGTCTGGGAAAATTGTCACCACTCCTATGGGGGGCGCAGCTGAATTACATTTTATTTATATAGAGCTAATTCATAATTAAAGATGATACCTCAAGGTACTTGAGGCAACATACCCTATGGTATTGGTGAGAAAAACCCAACAATCAGTTGATTCCCTATGATCAAGCACTTGTCCGTGGTGCAAAGGAAGAACTCCCTTTTAACAGGAGGAGACCTCCGGGGGAACCAGGTATCCGCCTTGAATGGTTGGGGGTGAGGGGAGGAAAGAAAAAAAGGAGAGCAAACAGAGAGACTATGGGAGAGAGATAACAATGTTTAATGACATGCAGCAATAGCAAATAAATGCACGAGTCGTGAAATGAGACAAGAGAAGAAATGTCCAGCACATCATGGGACGCCCCCCTGACAGCCTTAGCCTATTGCATCATAACTAATCCCCAACTATAAACTTTATCAAAGATGAAAGTCAAAAGTCTAACCTTAAAGGTGTTGCCCAAATACAAACTTGGAGCTGGTTCCACAGCAGAGGGGCCTGATAGCTGAAGGTTCTGCCTCCCATCCTACTTTTTAAAAAAAACTTTAGGGACAAGTAGACATGCACTCAGAGTGAAGTGCTCTATTAGGAAAATGGATGATGTGGAAGACATGCAGTGGGTTGGTGTGCCAGAAGAGGATGCAATGGCTAGGGTGAGATGTAGGCAATGATTCATCATAGTGATCCCTAAAAGGAGCAGGTGAATGAAGAATGTGCAATATGATCAGTGATCCTTAAATCACTTTTTCAGTGTGGACAACCAAATATCAGGTCTGTATTATTCATTTATTCATTCATTCATCATCTCCTGCTTATCCAGTTCAGGGTCGCGAGGGGTGCTGGAGCCCATCGCAGCTGTCGTCGGGCCTAGGGCAGGGTACACCCTGGACAGGTCGCCAGTCTGTCGCAGAGCCAACACAGAGAGAAACAACCATTCACGCGCACATTCACAGCTATGGTCAATTTAGAATTGCCAATTAACTTAACCCCCTTTGCACGTCTTTGGATTGTGGGAGGAAGCCGGAGAACCCGGAGAGAACCCACGCAAGCACGGGGAAAACATGCAAACTCCACACAGAAGGGCCTAAGGTAGCCGGCTGCTGGATTTGAACCCGGACCCTCTGCCGTGAGGCAACAGTGCTAACCACGACGCCACCGTGCAGCAGAAGGTAATGAATGAATGAATAAATAATACACGGGTATAAAACAAAGGTTTATTACTTTAATCAGCTGCTTAAATCCCACATTTTCCACCATGCTTACTGGCATGGTCTTTTTTAAATAAGGGTCCTACTGTGTATGTTTTTGCTGTGTAAGGCATGGATCTGGAGAAAGTGGACCCTGTGGTCTGTGGTTGTTTCAGGAGGACCAGCAGCACCTGTTTGGGCCTGGGACTGCAAAGTCTCACCCTGTGCTCTAACAGATGGCCCTGCTTCAGACATTAAAACACATTAGTATTATTACTATCTTTGTGGGAACATGCTTTGGCACAGTTCACAGTGCAGCTTCCTGCTTTCAGCCAAAATATCTCCACACACCAATGTCCATTCAACAATGCCCTCGTATTTTGAGCCTTGGGCTATCTCCGTTGCAGTGTCTCCTTTAGTAATGCTGTCACTTGGGTTTTCCATCGTTTTTTTCCCTTTTATCTTGCTCGCTCTCCTGAGATGTGGTGCAGAAGCACAAACATTAGCACATATCCTGCTGCCGACTGCTAGCCTACGCTCCACCTAACAGATATGACTGTAGCTCCTTTCCAGCCACGATTGGTTCGAGTGGCACTGTTCTTATTGTGATCGGCTGTTGATGTTTTCTGTCAAAAACATGAACAGCATCAGTTTTATCAACCGTGTCTTAAATCTCTATTGAGCAAAATTTCTATCACGATAATTATCGTTATCATTTTATCGCCTAGCTCTCCTTCCAGATGTACAACATACTGCTAAATGGTTACAGTTACTTTTCCATTATAAATTCTGTATTTAATGGTGCGATATCAGAGATCCTTTGGCTGCTCCACGCTTCTTATCTTCATTGTAGTCCACTCATGCTTCTCCCTTCCTTTCAGTTAAGATGACCCAGAGGAGATGTCTGCCTTGCAGCTGCCAACTGACTCTGCTGCTTATAAGAAGCTTTGATAATGGGGCAGTGACTCACAGCAATGAAACTGGTCTGATAGCCGCAGGCAGATACTCAGCTGATATGAACTTTTATTGATTAAATGTGCTGGTTCTTACGTGATCACAGATTTAAACGAAGTGAGACAATTTCAGCATCAAAGAAAAAACTACAAAGAAAGAAAAATTATGCCGTGATCAGAGCCAGTTAATGTGTTCCCCAAACGAGCTCCTGAGTCAATCCAGGAGGAATTAAGCTTCGTAGGGATGATCTGTCTGTCCTTCGTGTGGTGCAAACACAATAAGGGAAAGTTAAACTGAACTGTCTGCAGCATTTAAAAAAAATCTGTTAGAATATCCTGCCACTTGCTGGGGTGACTAAAAACTAGCTGTATTTTTCATTATCATCATTACTAGCTGCTCTATTGGTAAACGGTGATTATAAAGACACCAGAAACATTTAACAGTAGCATTAGGTTACCACGTAGCATGCAAATGAGCCTCAATATAAAAACTAAGCTATAAAAGATGCAGATACAAAATGCAAAAAGAATGCAAACAAGAACACTTTCCTTTAACAATCAAGACTAATTTGCATAATTTTAAGTATCCAAAAGATCATTTAGACTGGCTATCTGGGTGTAAGAAGCCCTGAAAGCCTAGCAGCAGGAATGGTGTCAGTATGTGTGTTCATTTTGTTCAGTGAGTGATGAAGGCCTGTCACTCTTCACCGCTCTCCCAATCATCATCTAGAGATGGCTGCAGGGGGAAACGCATTCTTCCGGGTCTTTCAAAACTGTGCTGCAGGCTTTTGACATTCACACATACAAACAAAAACACAACCACACACACTCTGACACGTTATAATACATCACAGACAGCGCTGAAGACATGTGTCACTCAGACATGCCCAAACACAAGCACACAGAAAGGCTGAGAGGGCAATGCCCAGAAGTGACAGAGGTTAAGACAAAGAGAGCTACAGTATGTAAAAATGAAGTGACGTTGTGAAAAGAATATGAATGAAAAAGAGGGGGCCAGGAGAAAAAAAAAAAAAAAAAAAAAAAAAAAAACACTGAGTGAATGTCATGTACCTAATATAGCTGTTTATCCCAACAGTGCTTTTTGTAGATGGAAACACAGCACCATTGGTCAGAGGCACTTAAGAGTCTGTGTGTGTCTGTGTGTGTGTGTGAGTCAGTAGCAGTATTTGTCTAGCAGCAGGAGTGATGAGAGGATGGAGTGGAAGAGGAACTTCCTGCTGAGTGAACAGACATGCAATCACTATACTTACTGCCCCTCTGACCAGGCCAAGACACACAAGAACACGCATAAAATGTACCTTTGGCTGCTCCCTTGTATTCTCCCCAAGGGGTCGCCACAGCAGACTGATCCTCATGAGTAATTTGGCAAAGGTTTTACACCAGATGCAATTCCTGACACAACCCTACATGGTGAGAGGGGCTTAAGTCTCCTCCTAAAACTGAACCAGGGACCTTTCGCTTCTAAGGCAAGTACTTAAATCACTACACTACGGGGACACTACACAACATACATACTCATAAAAAAAGAAAGAAACGTACACATACACGAGTCATTTTCTGGTAACCTTCACCTGACCTCCAGGTTGATGATCTCAGCTTTAACACACTGAATGACAACCTAAGAATAAAAAGAAAATTCTATAAGCAGGTGGTTCTATAGAGTCCATAAATGACCTTTCATTAACTTTCAAAGGAAAAAGGAAAAAGCAAGCTGACCCCAGTAGTCTGATCAAAGACAGGCTGTACTGACATCAGGAAACCAACCAAACAGGTCTTGTGAGCGCAATAATGCAGCTGTAGTAATTACTGCAGCTGTCTGCACTGTGCACTATTTTCTGGAATTCTCTACACGTACCTGAGCACCGCTCTTTGTATCCTGGTTGTGCTATTTGTCAAGTTGAGTATGACTGTAGAATACCAAATTACACAACAGATTAAGGCAGACTGCTGGTGCTGCCTGGCTATTTACCTAGCAGATTTATGGTTTAGCTCAGACAGGGGTGGAGCAGAACTTCATTTCTAGAGAATGACACTAAGGGGTTCTACTGTAAACCTATGAGACTACATATCATGTTACTTAGCAGTATTATCTGAAGCCTGGAACTGTGGTGGCCCTGTAGTACGAGTATGAAACAGGTTTCTGCCTCTGGAAGCACAAGCAAAGTTTCAATCTTTGCCAGGTTTATAGGTAGGTGCATGTGAGGCTGGATTATGGACAGGAGAAAACTTCACTGACTTATTTTTTTTGTACGTTTTAGAATGCCAAGACACTTAATCGATGGTACACATTTGTTTCAGTGCCAGCAACTACTCTGCAGTGTACACCTTCTTTTTCCAAAAAAAGACTACACACGGAAACAAGTCCAAAGATGAAGGCTGTAAAATGAATATAAGAAATGATTTCACTGTGTCCATTTGCACAGCCAACACACCCAGCCAAAAGAGCTGTTCTTCTGCAGCCAAAACCAGGAGATAAAAGCCATTTTACATTTCAGGACTTGGACATCTTTTATTGGGCAAACACCTAAGAAAGCATCATAAATCATGTTTGATAGGTTAATACGAGGGTTCTAAGTATTTAGGTTTATAGTCTAACCAAAAAGAAAATGGGCAATGTCATTAACCACCAGACACTGAAGCAAAGACCAAAGTACAGTTGTGGTCATATGTGTACATACCCCAGCAGTATTGGTAAAATAATGGCCAGTTCTTGTAAAATATGACTGATTGTGCAGAAGACATTTGTTATATTTAGAGATAGCGGTCAGGTGAAGCCATTTATTATTACATAATTAAGTTTTTCCTTTTTAAATAATAAAAGTTTACCCTTGAATGTTGGGCCTGATAGCATACACATAATTAAACCTGAACGTGTCAGCTTGTCTATTAGGGTTAAGTTTTCACACCTGTGACATACCTGTGTATAAATAGTCAATGACTTTCATAGCTCTTATGATATCTCCATACATTTCACCCAGGCCTGCACTGATTTTGCTGGCTGCTGAGCCAAAAGAGCTGTGAACAGATCTGTGAAAAAAGGTTACATAAGTGTTTTAAAAAAAAATAAATATAAAAATGTCTGATAAACAAACATGGAGAACTAGTGGTTCTTTTCATACCAAACCGCGGTCAGGTTGACCAAAGATTTTAAATTTTTGAATTCAGTCAAAATTGATGGCAAGATGAACACAGCATACTATCAGAAAACACTGATGGACAATTTGAACTCATCGGCTTGAAAGTTGCATATAGAACGCATTTGGACTTTCTAACATGATCCACAACACAAGGCTAAGTCAACCCTTCAGTGGCTAGTGCAGAAGAAAGTGAAGGTTGTGGAGCGCCATCCCTTAATGAGCCTTTTTGAAAAGATATCAAATTTACAGTTGATATACAGAAATCCAAGAATTTACAAGCCCTGGTGGCTTTTTATCTAGAAAAATGGGCAGTTCTACCATCTGAGAAAATAATGGCACTCATCCACATTGTCACTGATGTTAAAGGGGGCATTACAGAGTATCAAAACTAAGGGTATACAAACTTTTGAATGGGGATCATCTCATTATTTTCTTAATTGCTATGTTTAGTTTAGTGATTGCAATATTCTGTGATGCCTTAAAATAAAATGTTTTTCCTGATCACTCGTATTTTCTTAAAAAAAAAAAAATTACACATTTTACAAATTCTGCCAAGGTATGCAAACTTATGAGCACAACTAAAATCAATAAAAATAGAGAGTCTAGAGATTAGATAAACTGAAAATGTGCATGGCACATGACAGAGAGGTAGGTGTCACTAAAGCAGCAGCTCAAGGGCTTGAACTTCACTTTCCAATATTAACTGATCTTGAGAAACTGAGTTTTAGCCTTGGTCTATCTTTTATACATTTAATTTAACAAGGAAGGAAGCAGGGTTTTTTTTTTTTTGAAAAGGCAAGAAGAAGACAGCCAAGACTTGTCATTTCTTATGAGAAAAGCAGGACTAATAATGGGGACAGACGTCGAGCCTTTCCCTCGATGGCCACAGATAAGGTCAGGGCAGCCAAGCAAGCAAAAAGACAGATGAACAGACAAGTAGGCAAAGACTGCAGAGAATCAGGGAATGGAAAATTACCAGGGCTCCACAATCAGCTGGGCACCTTTGATCAGCCAGAGCCTAGGCACCAATTACTGCGGATAATCGGCAGCCCCTCAGAGGCCTGATGAGCTGCAGGCAGTGTGGGCACAACGGGTCAGCGACTAGCAGGCAAAGGCCTGGTCAACAAGGCTCACAGAGCCAAAAGCTGATGGTGGCCCTCACTGAAATGCTGCATGAAGGCAGCCAAACAGACAAGCAGCACAGCGAAGCCATTGTTCCCCTCCTGTCGACTCAGCATACTGGCACTCTCAAAAGCCAGACATCCCTCTCTGCAAACCGCTTAGTACTGAAGGAATAGTGCTGTGGTTTGGAGTGTGCAAACCTGCTATGGCACGTTGTAGTTTTTCCCACATACTGTCCCCATGTCTGCGGTGACACATAGGTAACATACGCAGAACAAATGTGCACACGCATGCTGCTCAGACACCTGTCCCTGTAACTCTGGTAAACAAAATGCTGCACTGCACAAGGCAGCGCAAGCTGCACAGTGATGCAACACACATGAAACATGCTCCTCACTGCCTTCCTGCATGATAACCCCTTCCTACGCAGGAAAAGGGCCAACCTGCCTGTTCCTGACTTGCACACATTTAATTTGGAAAGACAAAGACATTCAAATCAAACTGAGGCAATTCCAACACAACTGTTAGAACTTTCTTTCTCATTTACTCTCACTCACATTTCAGTGTCCCACCATTATAATCCAAAACTAAGCCTTTTCACTTTAGGCAGAACATGATATTCAGCTTATTAATAATTGACATCTTTCTTGTGCTAGGGTACGTTCATTATCGATTAGGCTAGGCTACAGTGTTGACTGCTGTGCCAGTCCTCCCTCCACTGTCAACAATACAGCAACCTGAAACAGTTCATTTGACCACTACAACAATAACTCTTGCAGCGCTGCAACAGGAGAACAACTCAGTTAAGTTATCCAACTTAAGAGTCTCATATCTGATTCCTTTGCTTGCTCATGCCATACTGTTATCTAACAGAATCACAGTAGCCAGTAGACTTTGGATGAAGCACACTGCAGTTATACAACAGGCAATGCTGGTAAAAGTAGACCCATATGAGCCAGAAGGAGCTTCCCTGTAAACCAAGAGTCAGAGGAAGAATTTGCTCACTAAGCAGCAACATTTGAACAGACAAGAGATGTTACACTGAAGGAAAAGAGCTCTTTTATGAGGCTGTAAAACAGACATCTTTTGGGAATGGTATCGCTGCCACACTTTCCAGCTGATTTCAAAGATGTTATTTGGTCTTGATACAACAGCTGGGCCTCATTTGACATGTTAATTCTTTATTTTACTGTGTGTCAACAGATTTCTTTGCAAAACATTTATTACATTAAATAAGTCAAGTCAGACCTCAGTGCTTAATGTTATTTTTTATATTTGAATAAGTCAGAATAAAATATATTATCTGATTTCATATTTACAATTTACATCATACATACTAGGGCAAGCTTTCCATTGCTGGAAGTTTTCAAACAATGCTATGAACACAGTCTTTCAATAAAGTAACAACTAACTGGAATGACAAAAACAGTGTGAGAATAATTCATTCTGGTTTTCAAGTGTTTAATGCCAGTCAGCAAAAATGATTTTGATTGCTACCATGCATCACAGAATGAAAATCACATATGTTAACAATAGCATAACAAATCAATTAAGCCAACTTCCTCTGTATACAAACACCACTACAGCTTACTACACCTCTTTTGACTTGTCTCCTTCCAGGATCATAAGTCAATGTATTCCAAAATGCAACCAGCTCTACTGAGACAACAAAATGTGTGGGTTCGGAGGAAATTCATGTCTAAATGAGTAAAAGAAAAAGGTACTTTCAAATGCATCCAGGTACAATGAATTGCATACACTCACTGGCCACACCTGTTTAACTGCTCATAACACATATTTCAAAAAAGCTAATCACATGGTAGCAATTCAGAAACTTAGGGAATGGAGACATGGACAAGATGACCTGCTACAGTTCAAACTGAGCATTACTATGGGGAAGAAATGTGATTTAAGTGTCTCTGAATGCTGCAAAACAGGCTGGTCTGAGTATTTTTTTTAAAAACTGCTAAGCTGCACAACAATGCCTAGGGCTTAAAGAGAATGGCCCAAAAAGAAAATATCCAGTGAGCAGTAGTTCTCTGGGAGCAAATGCCTTGTTGATGCCAGAGGTAAGAGGAGATGCCAGATTGCTTCAAGCTGATAGGAAGGCAACAGGAACTCAAATAAACACTCATTACAACCCAGGTATGCAGAAGAGCATCTCTGAAGACACAACATGATGAACCTTGAATTAGGTGGCCTACAGCTGCAGAGGACCACTCCTGTCATCTAAGAAAAGGAAATTGAGGCCACACTTCAGTCTCACCAAAATTAGACAACAGATAGCCTGCCATGTCACAGAGCTCAAACCATCTCAAACTGGTTTCTTTAATGTGACAATGAGTTCGCTGTGCTCAAGTGGCCTCCACAGTCACTAGATCTCAATCCAATAGAGCACCTTCAGGATGTGGAGGAAGAGCTGCATCAGCTGGCAAATCTGGGGTTACTATGTGATGCTACCATGTTAATATGGACCAAAACCTCAGTGGAGTGTTTCCATCACCTTGTTTAACCTAGGCCATGATGAATTAAGGTAGTTCTGAAGCCAAAATGGGGTCCAATCCAGTCCTAGTAAGGTGTACTTAATGAAGTAGCCAGTGACTGTGTTGGCAGCTATTGGATTCAAAACATAAAAATAGTTACCAGATTAAGACAGACACGGTAATGAAAGCAGACAGAGCATTTTTAAGAGGTTCAGAATACAATGTGTGTGCCTAATTGAATCTGAATCTTTATTATGCTTTTTTCCATTTTGTGAATAAGGATGTTTTTAGATTTGTTTTTTTGTTATGTGGAACCAACTCTTAACATTTTGTTGGGTCATGTTGCTCTTGCTGCTGCATCATCCAGCAACCACTGTGGTGGTTACCAGGAAACTGGTTCCACGGCAACGTTGATACACCAGGGTGATGACAGGAGGCGGGGCTAAGAAAAACCATGACTACAGTGCAAATTAGACAAAATGATACTGGGACCTGCCTGTAGACAATCACAATATGCAAGGGAATGGTGTCACCGTCACCCATGCTATGGACAGGGAGTCATTTGACATAAACACAGACACATACGCACATGTCACTTAGTGCTTAGATAAGTAGTTATTACACCAACCACACTCTCAGTTCACGTAGTGCATACAAAGGAACTCGGAGGAAGGATGCACAAAGGTGGTTGCACAAGATCGATACTGAAACCTGATTTTGTGTCACCCACATCTAGTTTTTAGACATATTATAGCAGCTGCAGATTAAGCTCAAGTTATTAATGAATTTTAGTTGTTGTAGTTGTTTAGCATGAATTCAAATAATGAAGTAACATCTGAAGCACAGGCTTCAGACTGCTCTAAAAACTCAGTTTCAGACACTCTTAGCTCTGTATGAACTCAAGGAGAGTGGATATCCCCAATGTGGTCATGATCTACATGTCTCAGACATATAGATCTGGCTGTGAGTACAGAAGCCCTGCCTATCTACTGTTCAAATCTTTTATCTGGGAGCGGGAACCAATCATGAGAAAATTATAAAGGGAGGGTGGAAGGGAACTATAACAGTAGGTAAATGGATGGAGGAGCTACACAAAGGTCCAGTATCAGTTAACTAAGAACTACTTTGAAGCATTAAGTATAAAAAAGGAACATTAGTGGAGTCCAAGAATAAATATATGGAGCTGGAAATTAGCATAAAGTCCCCCTTTTAACAGAGAAATAACACAGAAGTCCTTGAATAACAGACTATGACCACTGCCAGCAGCTATTCTATACCTATTCAGTGTCACTGCAGCCTACTGTTGACATTTTGGTCATCCTTATTGTTTTGCTTAATAAACATATGGCTCTGTGAAATGTTGAGCACCTCAGCCAAAAAGGCTTACACATCTTATGACTCTAACTTGAACTGGCAGCTGGTAAAAAGTTCCCACCCTATGAGATACACCAGTGGTCACTCTGTCCTGGTTCACTCATAATTAAAGCAGAGATCAGAGGGCTGAATAAACCATGAGCTGTTCTAGTTCAGGAGGCTCAGGTATCACTATATAGGGGCCTAGAGAGAAACAAAAGGAGTCCCTGAGCCCCATACCTTATCTAGGGAGGAGTGAAACAGACACAAACCTGAATGGCAACTCCTTGCATTCAGTGATGCACCCCCAACCCTCCCAGCCATAATCCACAGTTTCAACAGCCAGGGCAAAATGAGGAGCTCAATGCCCCTTGGAACTAATTAGGAGCTAAAGCTATTGTCCCAAATGGGGACACTCAAAAGAACTGCATTCAAAGCAGTAAAACATTATCCAAGGCCCCACCTTACACTGTTATTTTTTTCTTAAATGAGTGCTAACACAGCCAAATACTGCCATTAAGAAACAGCCTACAGATACAAAGGCATGGTTATGGTTTATGCATGGTTTGCATAAAACAGGGTGAATTACAGTACTCTGAACCAGAAAGTAGAGGTATGATCTGAAAAAAGTGCTATAGAATTTTATGTGAAATTCTATAGCAAGAATTTCACATAAAAATGGAAATTCTTGCTATAGTGCTGCATATACTCTGTAAATGTAAAGTCTGTGCTAAACTCTATAAAAATATGCTACAAACCTGCAGTAGTTCTAACAGTAAGTGGTCACTAATTCTGCTATCACTCTGAGTAAAGGGAAATTACTTTTTGAGCTCTTGGATGCCATGTGTAGTATGTATACATTTTTGATTACAATAATAGTGTGTATACAATGATGTGCAAGTTTTTTGCACTGGTTACTGAAACAAGGGTTTGTGAGTGTTGATGATAATGCAGCAAATAAACTTGTCCAGTTTTCTGATTTAGCCTGTGTGTGGGCTTGTAAACATATTCTAGGATGCTTATTTGCCTTGACGGCTTTGTTTACAATCAGGAAAAGATTTTTCCCAAGTGACTGATTTGTGTAAAACTGTCCTGAACAACAATAACCATGTTCTGTGTTAGAAGACAGCACTGCTTACCAAAAAATACTGCAAACACAGAAGTTCAAATCAACTCTTCAGCTCTACACAACCTATTTTAGGCTACTTATGTTGAAATGGGGTCAGCGGCACATTTAAGATCCTGGTTCTAAAACTTCCCCTCTGGTTGAATCCTCTCAGAGTGTCTCTGCTGGATCTAGTCCAGTAAAGAATATGAAGCTAGCAAGTGCAGACAGTGTAATGATTCAAAGATATCAATTGCCACATGGACCTGGATGTTCATGATGCTCACCATTGGAATATATTTTCAAACTTTCCCTTGGGTGCCATCTATTATATAGGTCAGTTTCTCTGAGCTTATTTAAAGCAGGGGAGTTTACTTTGGGGGATTTATTCATCTTGAATCATACTGTCCAATTAGGATTTATAAATAAAAATCTCCAGATTTCAAGCAGTTTTCTTAGTGAGCAGCATTTTTGGTACTTCTGATACAGGAGAGTGTCAAAACACATGCTGCTTTAATGCTTGATGTTAATAATATTCTCTGTAGCGTCACATTATAATCTCATACATTTAGATCATGAAAAGACCCACATAATTGGATTATACACTCATTTTAACTAAAATAATAATAGTAATATAAATAATAATAACAACAACAAATTGGAAATGGATCAGGTTTTCAGACATCTCTGTGGAGCTGAGTTTGCACACCCCTTTTCTCACATTCCCACACAAGTCAGATTCAATAAGTAAACATCTGAGGATTTTTTTAAATCACTTCACCACTTCTAGTGAGTAATTCTGTTGACAAAAAAAATAAATAAAAAAATCACGATATGGACAGCAGCATAAAACTACAACACAAACTATCTCGCATCAAAATGATAAATAAACAGGACTGGCGAGCATTGACAAAATGGTTACAGCCAAATCACACTGATCCAGATTGATGAAAAAATTACAACAAAAACAAAGAAGCATATCTCCCATTTCAGTCATCTCTTACTGATTAGAAACTGAACAAAAACAGATGACTGCTCTTATTGAACAGTGTACTGAATGCTAAACTGACACTGACGTTCACCTGCTTTCAACAAGATAACCAAGGAGCTCAACTATCCACTATCAGGATATAAAAGTAAGGACTTTAGAGTTCACCGTCATCATACTGCAAGTTTATCTACCTGCAGTTGCATCACTACTCAGTATTCACATGTACAGCTCACTGCCAAGTAAAGGCCCCGCCTTTGAGAAGAGAGCAAAATGCTGAGAGTAACGCTAGATTCTCCCACAGAGTGACTCACAAAGCTCGGGACAGAGACTTGCTCCTGCATTCTCCTCCTCTCTCAAACAGCTGACAGACTTGTACAGTGGGTTTAGTGGCAGGTAGCCAATCTTGCCTCCCTCACTCTGTGAGATGAGCTAAGCCATTTCTTTCAAAATTTGGAGTAAAAAACGTTTCCTTTCTTTGTACGGGAAAGACATCAAATCCCTTAAAAAGACATGATTTTTCCTGGCTCAGAAATGGGCCTTTGGACTTCACTACACAACTGGGCCACTTACAGTTAAGGCAAAGTGCCTGTGTTACCTGATTTTATAAAAGTCTATACATTTTCCTGTTATTTTAGGTGAAACCCTACCTAGAAAAGAACTTATAAAAATTACAGTCCTGCTGAGTTTCCTTTGGTGGGTGCTAATGTTTTTTTACATGCAGGAGGAACCCTGTATAAAAGCTGACTGAGTGTTTTGATAGTTGCAGAACACTCAGTCAGCCCATATTGGCAGATCACTAGGGATGGGTATCCTCAATGGCACTACTTCTTTTTTTAGTTTTTTGGGAGACGGGTTTTACTAGAAAAAAATAGACATTTAGAACAGAAACAAAGCTGCTTTATTTTTTCTAGGGATGAGCTCAGCTCATTTTGAAAGTCTGGTCCAACGTGGCTTCATTATATAAGAAAATCTACCGTTTTAGCTTTCAGCTCTTCATCACCCTACCTCTGAACAGTCAAAACCTGACATGACACAGCAGATAAACATCCACTGGCATCAGTAAAAATGGCAACTCATTTGCAGATAGGCTGACAGCAGTCAGCAGCCAATAGTTTGGTGCATTCCTAATCGTCTCATATGTGAGCTATATAAATTAAAACAACAGGAGCAGCGCTGTTTTGAAAGAAAAAGGCTTCTCACCACATTCCCCCCCAGCTCTGAGCGCTCTGAATCTGAGCAGGCGCATTAATGGTAGAATAAGACAAGTGATCCATTTATAGGCAAAATAACTAAATGGTAAAGAAAATGATTTGCAGAAACCTGTAAGTCTGTACTGAATTTCAGCACCAAGGGGGACAAGTCAAAACAAATAACCGACCCAGTGTATTATTCAAATCAATAACAAGTGGCTAATGAGAGACTCCAAACAAAATTATCGTCCAATAAACAGGATGCTTCAGATGCATGGCTGTGCTGCTGTGGCCATCACACAATCGATCATGTGGCTATCTCTGTGAGGTCCGCATGTGGGGCTGTATCCGATCATGAATCGCCAGACTAGAATGGAAACGTCTTCATCTCTCTTGCAAGCAAAGGTACGGTTCCTGTATAATCCAAGGCACATTATCACACGTCAGAAAAATTCAGCGTGCTAAGACTATGAGTCACAGTTTGGTGATCAACCTGTCTGGACAGCTAAGTGACAGATGACCTGTTTTTATAAGACTGAACTTGATTGTGACACTTTTTTTTTTTTGTCAAACTTGCCAAGTCACTAAACTGAAATGCCGATGAATACACACCTACGTCTGAAGGACGGTATTGCACAAGCGACTGGAGTGACAGTGTGCGAGGAGATGTCGTGACAAACTGTGTGCTAGCAGAAAGCTACCCGATGAGTTTAGTCCGAGTTGGTTATTTTGCTGAGTAACGTCCATCCCCTGAAGTTATCCAGGTAACTTGAGTATCGCTAGCTACTTAACTACGTTAGCTGTAACTAGCTAAATAACCTCTTGGCGTACTCAGCAGGACGTAAGGAGAGCTCTTGCAACAGAGATGGTAGATATCCTAACACCTTACAGTTTGCTCATGCTTGTGTTATTTAGTCAGGTTAGCAAATGAGCTAAACGCCGTGTAAACCGTAGCTGCCAATAGCTGCGTGTACCGCATCCGAAAAGCACAGGCTGCTAGTGGCTGCTTAGCTCGGGGAGCTAACAAGCTTTTACCGGGCATGCTTGTCAAAGCACACGAAACACGCTTTCAGCCTACCTGCGATCACCCCTGCGACCCAGAAGATGCCCCGTGTATGCCGACGCCAATGTACGACGAGCCGTGCCGTGCCAAAATAATTCAAATTCCACAGAAAGTGTCGGGAGAGACGCTCTCAGTCCAATCGTTTCAGCCACCGCCGCTGAATGGCTGCTACTCGGAGACTCAACCAAACTTCCTCCTTAGCAACGGACCGCCTCCGCGCGACCCCATTGGTCGGCGCGTGCATATCGGAGGTGATCGATAGTCGATAGTGCAACCTGGATCGAACCCGAGTTTCACTCTTTACACTGCATGTGCGGTGGCCAGATGCCCCTCTTTAAGTGGGACCGCGCAGCATTTTTACCCCCTGTCCCATATATTCAGTATTCCACATTTTGACTGACACTGCAGAACATGCACTCCCCAAAAGTCTGACTGTAAACCAATGCATGTGAACAACGCAGGGGAGGCTTTTTGTTTTAGTGAAGTGATAGCTCCCAAGGTCATAAAATCTTCTTCTTCTTCTTTTGGCTGCTCCCGTTCGGGGTTGCCACAGCGGATCATCTGCCTCCATCTCATCCTATCCCTTGCATCCTCTTCCCTCACACCAACCCTCTGCATGTCCTCCTTCACCTACATCCATGAATCTTCTCTGTGGTCTTCCTCTTCTTCTCCTGCCTGGCAGCTCCATCTTCAACATCCTTTGTCCAATATATCCGTATCCCTCCTCTGAACATGTCCAAACCATCTCAGCCTTGCCTCTCTGACTTTGTCTCCAAACCATCTCAACCAGAGCTGTCCCTCTGATGTACTCATGGTCATAAAATCATTTAAATTACAGCAGATAATCTAAAAATACGGCACATATTTAAAATATGGTAAATAACCCTAAAAAGTCCTAATAAAATGAAGCAGCAGTATATAACAATTACTATAGCTACTGCACAGAGACCTGGCACCTTCAGAAGTTTTCTGATGACTGCAGGGGGTGTATCATAGAGGGTGGTGAGGGGGAATACAGGGCTACTGTAGGCAACTTTGTCAAGTGGTGCAAACAGAGCCATCTGCACCTTAATGTGACAAAGACTAAAGAACAGGCTGTGGACATGAGAAGTACCAAAACACCAGTGAACCCTGTTTCCATCAATTGGGGCTGTTTGGAGATAGTGAAGTACTAGAAAAACTTCTGTGTTCACACTGACAATAACCTGGACTTCATTAAAAAGAAGCCCTCCACAAGCAAGGCCAGAGCCAGTTCTATTTTCTGAGATGACTCAGGTCCTTCAGTATCTGCAGGACGATGCTCAGGATGGTTTATGAGTCTGTGGTTGCCAGTGCCATCCTCTATTCTGTAGTGTGCTGGGGCAGCAGACTAAGCGTACCAGATACCAACAGACTCAACAAACTGATCTGCAAGGCCAGTGATGTCATGGGTGCGGAGCTTGACTCTCTGACAGTGGTGTCAGAAAGGAGGATGCTGTCCAAATTAAAGACAATTGGATTGGATTGGATTGATTTATTGTCATTTCAACTACATATAAATACACAGTGAAACAAAATAGCGTTCCCCCAGGACCTGGTGGCCCATACAAGGGTAGTGCCGGCCGGCCAGGGCCAGCCTCTGGCCCAGCACAACACCCCGCCCACGATGTCCTCTTTCCTGGCCACCGGCATCAGGTGACACAGAGGACTGAAGGCCCAGTCCATATATTGGACAATCCTTCACAGCCTCTCCATGATGTGCTGAACAGGCAAAGGAGCACATTCAGCAGCAGACTCATTCCACCACAATGCTCCACAGAACACCACAGGAAATCATTCCTACCTGTGGCCATCAAACTTTCCAACCCCTCCTTTAATACATGGACTGTTTATCTTATGATCATATGTTGTATATAGTGCATATAGCACTGTTCTTAACCCATGAGAAACCATGGTGATATACATGTAACAAACACTTTACATTTTTTACAGCTGTGTGGGCCTCTTGGTCTGTTCTATATCCCCCATAATTTTCCTGTAAGGAAAAAATGGGTCTGGGTTCTTATGGGTGAACTTTTAACTTTGAGTGTTTATGTGACATTTTGTACCTTTTACTTTTAAGTTCATATATTTTCATTTCAGTCTTCAGTCTCTCATATTTATATGTACTATTTTACTATTTTAATTTTAATTGTTTCAGTGACACTGTGCTTTTTACATATAGGTTTATACATTTATAGTTTCCTATCTTTTATATTCATGT
The DNA here is from genome assembly GCA_015106775.1 of Etroplus canarensis. Taxonomy (NCBI): domain Eukaryota; kingdom Metazoa; phylum Chordata; class Actinopteri; order Cichliformes; family Cichlidae; genus Etroplus; species Etroplus canarensis. Next base: position 92,012 of record VUQH01030375.1, on the reverse strand, counting down.
CTAATGGAGCATCTGTAATGCAAGCAATCTCCCCCCTGAACTTAATTAGGGATTCTGATTCTAATATAATAAATAATTATATATTACTCTAATATAAATAATAGTTTTGTCTCTTTTGCTGAAGTTATTTTTCAATTTTCCACAAGAGAAAATGTGGCTGGAAATGACACAGTATATGTATGTGTCATAATTGACCAAAACTTGCCAAAATTGCTCAAAAATATGTGCATGCATCCCCAAACCCAAAGAAGATTACAGGCAGTGAGGTAAAAGATAATACAGGAGGATATAGACTATAATCTGAGACCATAAGAACAAAATTAAGCCTTCTCTGATCCTTACCTAACAAGGGAATTGAAAAAGTTGCATTGAGATATAATACATGGCATATGGCTATGCAGTAACCTGCACAATTTACTGTATTTTCATTTGTAAGTTTGAATTCAGACTGTCATGCAGCATTGTCTCACACAAACACAGCATTTGTCCCACATTTAGTTTGTTGGGATCTGGTCATCCTAACTGCTGATTTAATAAACAATTGTTGCAAACATATTAAGTTTTATGAACAACTTTTTATTTTTTTAGGGAGGGGCTCATTTTAATATTATTTATGGTAAGCTAAAACTATGAAAACAGTGGAAAGGTACCACAGTTTCCTCTAAAATCCTGCAAAATTGAGGCAATATGGTCATGCCTATGCAAAATAACATTGCAAATATTCAATGCCACCACTTGTAAAGCATCTTCATTATGTATTCACTGTCTATCTGATATGCAAATACATTCTTTTGTGTGAGGTCACTCCTGAAACCACGTAATTTTGGACCAAGTTGCATTAGTCTTATGTCACCCTGTGAAATAAATGAGTGACAGTAGCTGTCTTTTCATATTAAATGCGTCCAGTTGCAGGCTCACTCCTTTCCCTCTGTCCTTTCTGACACTTTCAAAAGGCCAGAAGTTTATCAGCATTAAGTTGCATTCCTTGCATACCTTTAAAACCTACTAAGCTGCAGTGAAGTGTGCATTGTGTCCTCAGAGATTATGAAACCAACGAGCAAAAACAAAACAAAAAAAGATATTTGGTGCACAAAGTTGTCAAGCCTGTTATGCTGTCATGTATTTAGTTTAATGGTTACAATGCCCCAGCAGTGACCTCTCTGTCTCACACATATTATCACTGCCTTTCTTTTATTTGCCTTGTCTTAATTATCTAAACTATTTGCCGCTGTTTTTTTTTCTTCAACAATGCAAGGCGCTGAATCAGTTAACTTATCATGGTCACAAAAAAATATTTAGTGTTTCAGTCTCTCACACAACTTTCATTATATTCTGCCCCCTGGTGGCCATTTTGTGAGTTCGTTAATTAAACCCCTGGATAATTTCTTTAATGAAGCCATGCATCTGCTTAGCTTTTAACACATTTTTGACTGATTAGAATTAGTCTATGAACTGTTTGCTCTGCCCCGATTATGTCAAGTCATTATGCTGCTTATTACAAAGTGAACGCATTGCTAATTATCCAGCAGCCACTTATGGAGGACATTCAGTTACACACACACCTAGTCCAATTTTGTGAGCGAATAAAGAAAGAAAAAAAAGAAAATGTAAATGTTAAACATAGTAATTGATATTATTATAATTATATTATTTAATATTATATTAGTTATTATTATAATTGATATTTTGATATTATTTTATTTAAACACTATTTTCTGATGCCTGACAACAGTGCTCATTCATCCCTTGAATCCCAACAGATGTGTGTCAGAACTTTTGGTCTGATCATCAGTATTCTTGTGCATCGAGTATTTAAACTAACTGGCATGTTCTCTCCTTTAAAATAAAAAAGATAACAAATAGAAACACCTTAACATGCAGCAGTAAATACAAAAAAAATTCAAAAAAAAGTAAATAAATAAAAAAAGAGAACATCTTTCCAAGAGGTTCTAAAATTTACATTTAAATTTGGGAGACGGTTGAAAGTGTGGGTATTTATTACACCACCTCTGACATCCCAAGCAACACTTAACCCTTTTTGAGTCAATGAACACATTTATTATTATTATATGCTGCCATCTGCTGGTTTTCTGTGGAATTGCGCTGTGCCTGTAATTTTTTTTTTGTTATTCTGACATAAAGCTGAAGTTTTAGACAAGTGGCAATTTTGACCTGTTGGTAATACTACATGAAGAGTTAGTGAGTGGGCGCATTTGACTGCTTTGAACATTGTGTTTCAAATGTTTGTTTCTAATCCTGGGTCTTTGCAGAGCCTCACACACCCATTCTTTTCACTTTTTGTTTGCCAGAGGTAGAAAATCAGATGAAACATGGAGGAGGGGAGCTAAAACTGCTAAGTGGCTACACTAAGGGAAATAAGGATTATTTTTTAACTGTGAATCATGCAAACCTACTCTAGCAGATTTCAAGAAAAAGTGAAATTGGAAATGAGCATAATGTCCCCTTTTAAATATTCAGATGCCAATCATATTCATTATGAATTGCAACAAAAACATGTTTTTGCAACATACAAATCTCATCTCCATAATAGTTGAGATTTTTTCTAAAATGCTATGAAAGCAAAAATCTGTGATAAGTTAATTCATGTTCAACTGGTGAAAGTACAAAGAACAGAGTTTCAGAATTTTGATGACCAACTTAATTGTATTTTGTCATTTTGCACAAATTTAGAATTTGATAGCTTTTGTTGCACATTTGCGCAGAATTAAATAAGATTGAAATGTTCACAGCATATTCCAGCAACACCACTATAGAAGACTCTACATTAAGCAGACAAGGTATCATGATTGAGTATAAAATTAACATCCATCAAAAGCTCAGTCTTTGAAAGCAAGAATGAAAATTTATTCACAATTCATTAGGGAATTGTCAGTCAGTTGAAAATACGAGACTTCGGAGAATTTAGGTCTTTCCACATCTACACTGCATAAGGATGTGAAAAGATTCAGAAAATTCAGACATCTCAGTTCGTAAAGGTAACGGTCAGAACTCACTGATGCACACGTGTTCTTGGAGCCCTTAGGCAACACTGCCTAAGAAAGCATTGTGCTACTGTGACAAATATAGCCACCTAGGCCCATCTCAGATGTACCAAAAGACAACAGAACTGTGTGCTGTGATCAGACGAGTCCACATTTCAGCCCGTTTTCGTAGTTCTCTGTGCCAAATATGGAAAGACCATCCAGAATGTTATTGGTGAAAGGTGCAAAAGCCAGCATCTGTGGCAATATGGGGTGCATTAGTGCCCACAACAGAGGTGAGCCTCATGTAAGTGAAGGTACCATTGACTCTGAGGTATGTATTTGAATTTTAGAGAGACATATGTTGGTATCAAGGCAACATCCCTTTCCCATGATGTCCATGCTTATTTCAGCAGGACAATCACAGATCACATTTGGCAACAATGGCGTGGTTTCATAGACACAGCTTGACTATACATTTGCAAAATATGATTTACTAATTGGTCAGTAAATCTGGTGAAAATCTTTTTTTTTGTACTTTTATCAGTTAAATGAAGGTTCACTTGAATTAAAATATCACAGACTTTTGTTTTTTGTTATTGCATTCTGGGAAGTATTGCAAACATCTGTCGAAATGGGATTTGTAAAATGGGTCATGGCAGGAAATTCACTTTGTTGTTAAAAATGATGAAAAGCGTGGTGTAGTCCAATATTCCACTTTATTTTACAAATGACTATAACAGCTGTCTTCATTACCACATTTTATTTTTCAAACAACATATAGAGAACTTTACACAAAACAAGCCATCACCTGGTTCAAATATTTACATAAAACTTTGTAGAGAGAGGAAAAAAAAACATTCTTTGGGTCTGACCATGCAAAACAATAAATAATGTTCCCCACAGTGCTTTGCACGGTGCTTTCATGACTGCCATTCTGCAATAAAAAGCTCAAACTTCAGTTGACTACACATAAAAATGCCCTGGTCCACACAGTCTTCAGACAGACTGAGAGTCAGTCAGGTGCTGCTCAATGCATTAGCTACAGCGCAGTATGCACTTTTTCTTTTTGAGATCACCATCATTATTCCAGATTTAAGTCACCCTTGGACCAGGATAGATGCAGAAATTAAAAGTAGAATGTGTGACAGTTTTCAGTGAAAAGCATAGATTACGTAGAAGAACTGAAGCATCCTCAAAGGATGAAGCACTGTACACAGAAGACCTTAGATGTTTTGTTCAACAAGGCCTTAGAATGTTTTCAGTGATGTTCTTGTCCCCAAGACACAATGAAAGGGAGCCTGAAGTTGACAAAAGTAGAGTTCTCACTCCTTTTATCCTTCAGCAAGGCGACAGACAGTGTGCAGACATGATACTCTAAGTCCTTCTGCCAGCCGGGTCCAGAATCTGCTTCTTCCACTCCCTCTTCCCGTCCATTTTGCCTCAGGTAATAACTTGTGGTTCCCAGGACTGACTGGCCATCTGGGGGCGACACTGTGAAATGACTGGAGGTCCTGTTGGGGTCTGACTGTCCAGGCAGAGGCCACTGACCATGTGCTGCAGAGCTGTGCCTTTTGGCTTCCACTTCTGCAAAAAAGAAAAATAGAATTGAACCCAGTTACTTAGCGCAGACATCCTTGCACATTTTCTGGTTTCTATTATTCCCTGCTCATAAATGATGTGCATCAGCACAGGAGCACAGGAGATTCATGTTGGTAGTGAGTAATGAACTAAGTCAGGCGTGGATTACAATAATCACATGAATGACTGACTTGCTGTGCTCAGAGTGGAAAAAAACAAAGTACAGGCAGTTGCAGAGCACAGCACCCTGCCATCCCACAAGAAAAAAAACAATTTGTTTTTGCTGATGAGATGATCAGATGCCTGTGGAGGAGTTGTGTGTGTGCATATATATATATATATATATATATATATATATATATATACACACACACACACACACACACACACACACACACACACGTTTTCTTTTTCGCAGTTGTCTGATTTGTAGTTATACCAAATCCAGTATCCAAGGTCATATGCAGTAAATCTGAAAACTTCTGCTATTTTGTATTGAAATCATTTAGGAGCCTTACCAAAAATCAGTCACAGGATACTCTACTAAAGGGAATTCAGACATGAAGATTCATTAGATTTATTGAAGGAGAGGTTTAATGCTCCTTTATAGGTCCATATATCCATCTATTCTTGGACTCTACTGGAGCAGGTTTGCATGAGTCACATTTAAAAAATAATCCTGATTTATCTTTTACAGGGCTTGCGACCTGTCACTACATCACTGTCTTAAACAAGCCATTTTAGCTGCCTCTACCTAACTTTAAGCCAACTTTCTTTTGATTGGCTGTCCCTGAAAAACACAAGATTTAAACAGCAGGTGAATGGGACTTCTCTGTTTACAGTTAGTAAGGATATCCACTATCAGTGCCAACACACAGAGCTACTGCAGTTTTTGTTTACTACCGCACTATATTCTTATTTGTACTGTAGCCAGTTTTTGACTAAACAAGTAAACTGGTGTTCTTTGATTGCAAAAACAAATATAATACTGTTTTTTGCACAGACTCCCCACAGTCTTGTCACTGCTGGAGCAAGTTCAACAAGAAATCTGAATAAAAACAAAGACAGCCTGAAAGTATGTCCCTCATGTGCAAGCTGTCTACAAATCACCAGGTATAGGAAGATTCATTTATTGGGTAATTTAAAAAGTAGTCAGGGCTGAACTGAGTAACAAGTACAGATTTCTGGAGCCATATGGAGGCTTATGGCAGTTTGGAGGTGAACAGGGGGTTAATCTTCAAATCCAAGAGTGAGTGCATCTGTGTATGCATGTGTGTCTCATACTGTAAACATGTACTCCTAGAAGGGTGTGATCTCCCTGTGCAAGAATGTTTGTTCAAGGAGTAAACGAAATGTCACAGTTCCAATGTTACTACTTTACTGTCAAAAAAGAAGGACATTGTGACACAAGAAACTGACACCATTATATTTGTAAAGAACCATTCTGGGGCAGTGATCTATGTCTTAAAAATAAGGCATGTCAAAGACTTTCCAGCTATTTCATTATATTTATTGAGTTTTGGACATATAGTGTTTAGAGCAGCACTGGATCTGATATTTCCAATAAAACTCTAAACATAAAGAAATTATTACTTAACTGACTGAAAATATCAGCAAAATATTAATGCTAGGAAAGTAAAATGTTGCCAAAATCATTTCTTCTGTTTTCATTTGGTGATGAATGATAAGTTGAATGATGAATTTTCAGCTCTATGTCAATGTTGTTTAATGTAGAAATTTAAATTTTTTAAAATTTCCCACCATCACTTACTGCTTTAAATTATTATTTGCTTCAGAGTGTTACAAAATCAAAAACAAAAGTATTATTTTTCTTTCTGGGGATAAAAACCTTGGGACAAAGAGCCCCAATGTGTCCCACAGCAATAACTGGTTGCTTGTTGATGAGCAGAATCCCAAAGAACTCTCAAAGGACTGTGATGGGCCAGCTGAGAGACGAGAGGAAGGCCTGGAAAGAGTCCGGCACGTGATTTGAGTTAATAACTCCATCTTCGATTTCATAAATCACCATGTAGCCAACTTTGGTCCACATGGGACACTAATATTAAACATTCACAAAAAGGGGAAGGAGGAAGGAGCAGGGTGGGGCCTTAAGTTATGAGAGTGCTTGTTCTAATGTATCTATAAAGTCAAGTACTCTTCCTTGGCAGGATCTGCATCAGCCACTCAGATTGTCTCAGTCTCCTGGCATTATCAGCAGGCAGGCTGTTGAGCATCTGTTCTGGAACCACCTCTTATACCCAAATCTTTTATGTTAGACTTCAGCACTGTGAGCGGCATATCAAGGGTGCATGAACAGTTTGATGCCAAAAATGAAATACGCTTTTGGGAAAAGTAAGACCTACTCTTATCTGTGACTAATAGCACAAGGTTAAATCAAGTTTAGTTTTTTGTTAAACCTTAGTTAACACAATTTCAAACAGCTTTAAAAATTAGTTTTTGTACTTTTTAAATGCATGGACACACCAGGATAAAAAATGTAGTACAGACCAACATCACTAAGTTCAAGAAAAATCTCCTATATTGTCCTTTAAAACTATTATTGTAAAGCTTTTTATAGATTGAAAATTAGAGTTTTTCTCAAGCACTGCTACCACAGACTGTTTAATTTCTCACAATTGGTCCACAGTCAGTAGTATGAAACACTGCTCTAGTCCAGTTCTTTATGTCACTGAAATTATAATTTGAAAGGCTGACACAATTTTCCTCTTACCTGTCTTGGCTCTTTTGTGCTGCATGGCTCCATCTTGACCTTGGACCCTGCTGTGAAGGCAGAAATTGCCAGGCAAAGGTCCTGCTGCCGGATCAGAGGCTCTATTAACTCCCATCTCTGCAAAACACAGAAAATGGATGACTGCTATCGTCTGAAGGAAGAGTGTGAAATAAATCAGTGGTTCTTAAACTGTGACCTGGGCCCCACTGATGGGGCATAGAGCCATTGAAGTGAAAAGAGATTGTCAGTGCTACTGCGGTGAACAATATGTCAATAAAATTTATCTTAAATCTTTTTTACTGTTAAAGATTAGTAAAAAAAATATGGGCAGTGGAAAATTTACTTTTTCAGCATCTGGAGTGGCACATGTCAGATGGAGGTTTTAGAACAAGTGAAGTAGATACATTCAGATTCGTGTAATTTTAATGGGAGTTTTATTATATTTAGTTATTTTATAATGTGCATGATCTTGGAGTGTGAGAAAGTGCCTGGTGAATGGAGAAGAGTATCGATACTGTGCTTCAAGAAAAAGGGTGTTGTGCAGTGTAGGAGTATAAAGTTGATAAGTCAAGTCATGAATATATGGGAAAAAGTTGTTGAAACCAAGTTAAAAAAAAGAGAGGTGATGATCAGTGAGCAGCAGTATTACTTCATGCTGAGAAAGAGAACCACAAATGTGATTTTTGCTTTGAGAATGCTGATGGAGAAGTACAGAGCAGGTCAGAAGTAGTTGCATTATGTTTTTGTCATTCTTGCAAAAGCATATGATAGGGTGTCAAGAGAGGAACTGTAGCATTGTATGAGGAAGTCAGAAGTGACAGAGAAATATGTGAGGGATGTGCAGGACATGCATGAGGTCAGTGAGACAGTGGTTAGGTGTGCAGTAGGAGTTACAGATGGTTTCAAGATGGAGGTGGAATTACATCAGGGATCGGCTCTGAGCCCCTTCTTGTTTGCAGTGGTGATAGACAGGCTGACAGATGAGGTCACACAGAAGACCAGATCTCATCTGTCCATAAACATCATAGTCCATTTGCAGATGACATTGTGATCTGTAGTGAGAGTAGGGAGCAGGTGAAGGAGAGCCTGGAGAGGTGGAGGTATGTACTGGAGAGAAGAAGAATGAAAGTCAGTAGTTTCAGACAAAATACATGTCTGTAAATGAGAGATGGAATGGTGAAGCTACAAGGAGTAGACATGATGAAGTTGAATGAGTGTGAATACCTGGGGTCAACTATCCAAAGCCATGGACAGTGCATAAGAGAGGTGAAGAAGAGAGTGCAGGCAGGGTGGAGTGGGTGGAGATGAGTGTCAATGGTGATTTGTAATAGAATGATTGCAGCACAAGGGAAGGTGTACAAGACATTAGCGAGACCTATTATGATGTATGTTTAGAGACAGTAACATTGACAAAAAGGCAGGAGGTGCAGAAGGAGGTGGCAAAATTGAAGATGCTATCATTGTTTGGAATGATCAGGATGGACAGAATTAGAAGAGCTTGATCAGTTTGGAAATGAAGTAAGAGAGGACAAGTCGACATGGTTTAGACATGTGCGGAGGAGGGATAGTGGATATATTGGACAAAGGTTGTTGAAGCTGGAGCTGGCAGGCGGGAGGAAAAGAGGAAGACCACACAGAAGGTTGATGGATGTAGTGAGGAAAGACATGCAGAGTGTTAGTGTGACAAAGGAAGATCAACTGTGTTGGCCCCTAAAAGGAACAGTCGAAAAAAGAAGAGTCGTAAATGATGTGCCTTTCAGGTCTGTTTAATAAACTGATAATAAATCCCAATGGATTATTTCTGCAGACACTGGTTACAATTCTGAACAAGACAGTTTACTTCAGTGGATTATGGATTTCCATTAATATGAATAAGAAATAACACTTTCTGCCCAACAGGTTTATAAAGATGCAAGCCTAGCAAGTAGGACTAGGTTTAGGACCATAAGTAAAATATAATGTGCACTCACAAAGGAAGAATGTGGGAATGTGCCTCACACATACCTCAGGCAATATGTGCACATTTTTTTTCAGGAGCAGTTCACCCCAAATACAGAGAAATACAACAGCCAGCTTCATTGAGTGTGAATTGCTTTTTATCAAGTTACTTTTTTGTACACACACGCGTGCACACACACACACACACACACACACGCATCCAGTTGAAGCCAAACAAAACAAATGTCCTTTATATTTAGTAAAATTGCATTTCTTCTTGTTTTTATTGCCATTTCTCATAACTTGTGGTGCAAACAGTGCTAAAGTGCTCCATTCATGGCTAAAGTAAGGAGAGGAAATCATGCACGTGTATATGTGTACACTTTCACAATGACTAAGAGTTATGGAAATGGGCCACGCATGCTTGCAGCTCAAGAAAAGAACATACGCACATTTCTTCCTTTGTGCATTGGACAGTTCTAGTCATAAATCTACAGAGTTTTATGCATCTGGCTCTCGGAATGAGCAATCAGTAGTTTATAGCATTTCAGCAAGTACTCATGCATCTCCATGTTCCGTACAGTTGTAAAAGAGGAACAGTTCCTGGTGTCTGGTGTTTCAAATTCAGAATTGTCATGCACGTGACATGTTTATCGCTAATCTAGAAAGAGAGACAAAAGGTTTGGGATTTTTTTGTAGCACCACTAACTGAGAAGAATAAAGGATGTAATGATGAAAAATTGTGTGTGGATGCATTAATTTTTCAATCTTGCCAAAGTTTAGCTGTAACATGGTAGGTATTTCTACCCTGTGGTTGGACTGAGACAGTGACAGACCTTAGTACAGTAGAAGAAATAAAACCCCAAATAAAAATAAAACACAGTGAGCCACATTCAAGCGTAAGCATACAGCAGGAATCATATACTGTACACCACTAAAATATCTGAAAATCAAATGTTTCAATATATTTAATGGCATAAGACTGTCGTAAAGATTTTAGTGATAAATTCCAGTTATCTGGAGCTGCTGGGCATTCAGATTTAGTGAACCCAGGTGTCTGGGCTGGTCAACAGTCACATCGAATTTAAGAAGAGATGTAATAAGCTGAGACAGCTTTAGTTGTACAAGTTTACAGCCAAAAATAATAGTGTGTAGCACTGAGTCTGACATATTTCTTGCAATAACTGTGAGACACAATGAATCGCCCTCTAGCAGCAGAGTCCTGACCTGTGACTGTGGCCTGTTGGCTCCAAGGCCCCTGCACTCTGCTAGGCCAAGGCCTTCAGGCCCACGGGTCTCCAGACACAAACCGCCTTGTTTCAGCACACTGGACACCGCTTCCTGCTCAGGGACCCTGTAGAGAACCAGAGACGAGAGAAGCGTGAGGCCAATGAAAGGCATTATTACAACAATAAAGAACAGATGGGTTGAACTGAGTAGCTGAATTGCACCACTAAGTAATGAGCCTTATTGCAACATGTTCTGAAAAAGACATACAATTAGACTATGAGGAACCAGAGTTATCTGGGGCAGATACAGCTAGAGAGGCGAGGGAATAACTTGACAAATGAGCTTTTGGGATACACACTGATAACCTACTCAGAAGTTCCCATCCAGTTTGGTTAAACATAGATGACTGGCTCTGCAGTGGGAGTCACAGCACCTCATAGGGGTTCAAGACTACTTTTGTATTAGGAAAGTTTAATGTTAAAGGAAATAGGGCTTGAATGTTAGTTCTGCCTAAAGAGAGATGAAAACTCTTCCCCGGATTTTTCCAATTGTTGGATTTTAATGGTGTTTGGAAGAAAACTTTATTTCACTTTAGTACGGGCTGTTTTATATCCATCTACTGAAGAGGGAAAGTTTTTCTGTGCTCGCCATTCATGTGACAGTCAAACCAGTGTGTTTTTAACCCATAAGAACCCCATGGTGACACGCATGTAACAAACACATTACATTTTTTACAGCTGTGTGGGCCTCTTAGTCTGTTGTATATCCTCCATAATTTTCTTGTAAGGAAAAATGGGTCTGGGTTCTTATGAAAATTAGCCCTTGTAATTGCAAGTACAGTAGTTAATATGTTTTTTTTAATGTGATGGATCTTAAACCTTTGCCCTTCTTATTAAACTTTATTTAACCAGAAAGAGAACTCTTGAGATTAAGAATCTCTTTTGTGAGAGTGCCCTGGGCTGACAGACAGCATTACACTAGTATATTTTTAAATGACAGGAGAAACCAGAACTCCCAGAGAAAACCTGCAAACTCCACACAGAAGGATCCTACCTGGGTTTGAACCCACAATCCTCTTGCTGTGAGGCAACAGTACTAACCACTGAGCCACCATACGTTTGTCCCTCTATGCTGTGTCATAGTAAGTATTAAACTGGTTCAACATGAGTGCTTGTTGTTTAGTCTGAACATTGCACCTCAGCTCAGGATAGACGTTCTCCATGTACCAACGGAAAGGTTTGCAGTTCAACTTCCGTCGCAGCGTCAGGCGGTCTGCGATACTGCAAAAGCAGATAAATTGAGGATTTAGGGACAGAGGGAGCTAATGTAGAGAGAAGACATGGAAAAGGAGTAGAGAAAAAGTGACAGAAAGTGAAAGACAGGGTAAGAGAAAGTCAAAGGCAAACGTTAAAAAAACACCTACAAATCTGATGGATCCATCATCAGAGCCCCAACTGCAGACTCAACCAACATAGCTTTTATTAAAATTGGTAAACCAGCAAGTCTAATACTGTACAGTGGATTCTTTTTGCTTGTGATACACAGCAGTAAGTATGTTTTTACTGGCGTTGGGCCATTTATACAAAAAAAGCTGAACTTGTAGGTCCAACAGAAAATTAACTGGCAACGGTTATGAAACTTGGTTTATTGCTTATTAAATAAGCAAACAATTTTCTGGTTCCAGCTATCAAATGTGAGGGTTTGCCACTTTATCTTGGCTATCTTGGGCTGAAGGAAATCATAAACAGGCAATTTTAACTAATTTAATTGATAAAATAAATGATCTTTGAATCAAGAAAATAATTCACTGATCATTCTGTAATGAAAATAAATTTTAGTTAGAAAATAGCTGTCTGGCTGGACTGGAGCAATTTGGGCATAAAACTTGTTATCTTATAAATACCCTAGAAACTCAGCAGAGAATGAGTCACTGTTTTCAGCATAAGCAAAAGGTATATGGTACATGGAAGAAGAGGAGGATGCCACTATAACAGACAAACCTTCCGAAGGCCTTCCCCTGAGCCGATGGCCTTGCAGAGTAGTAGTACTGTTTATACTCATCCATCCACACCTCAGCAGCCCTCCGGGTGTTTCTGTGTGGACAGAGACACAACACCTGCTCAGACAAAGTAATGACAGCAGTGCCAGCATTCCTGCAGTCAGCTGTAATGACAGTGGCACACACTAAAGCCTTCATACAGTACATCAACTCTGCAGAGTACCCCCATTAGAAATGTGACTGTGGTTTGAGACCTGACATTTGATGTGCATTTTCAACAAGCAAAGGTGTTTTTTTTGATGATTTAGCTGCTGATAGAAGTAGTAGGAGGAATTCCAAAGAGTACAGGACTATACTCTCTGCTCAGATTCAGCAAACCTGCAAAACTGATTGGACGGCGCGTCACAGTGCAAATGAATAATGACCCAAAGCATATTGAAAAAAACGCCCCAAAAGTTTCTCAAGGCAAAGAAATGAGATAATCTTCAATGGCCAAGTCGGATACCTCATCTTAACCCAGTAGAGCAGTTTTTTAGTTGCTGAAGACAAAACTGAAAGGAGAAAAACCCACAAACAAGCAGCAACTGAAGACAGCCAGAGTAAAGGCCTGGCAGAGCATCTCAAGAGAGGAAACACAGCAACTGGTAATGTCCATGGGTACTAGACTTCAAGCAGTCACTGACTGTAAAGGATTTTCATCTAAGTATTAAAACAACTCTAATATTTATATGTATCTCAGTTTATTTCATTACGTTTGTCCCAAAACTTATGAAACTAACTGTAGACTATCCTAAAACATCAGGTAGTGGCCAGACACAAATTTTATAAACTGCTGCAAATATATTCCATTGGTAATAAAAATAAAAACAAAGTGTTGTTGGGGGTGAGAGAGGGGCGATAGCACAACTGACACCAAGATCAAAGTATTTATGTAGTTATTATCCAGATCAGCCCACTCACTTAATGTATGTAAGAGCATTGCCCTCTGGAAAGTCATATGGATGCCGTTTTCTGAAAACGTGACCCACGCGGCTGCAGGGAAGAATCTCCAGACTTCCTCCACACATCCACACTCGGAAAGAGAGCTCTGAAAGAGAAAAGATGCAGAGGATGTATACAAGAATGCAGGCATGCCACTGAAGGTGTGTCTGTCTGTCATTTTGTCTATCCATCCAAATTACGCTGTTGGATGTGCATCATTCCAGAATCAGCCTAGTGCACCTGCTACTGTTTTCTTCAACAGATGGCTGTTAACTGTAAATCAGTAGTATGAAAGCTTGTGTAGTGGATCATTTAAATTCCAAGGACACATTTAACATTTGGGAGATGTCAGACATCTGCAGCATCTAAAAGAGCATGGTGATGAAAAATACTCCAGTTTTCTTATTCATTCAGCATTTCCTATGAAACAGCTTTGTAATTTCCCAAAATGCAAACAGGTGAATCCATGTTTTTAGAAAGCCTTGTAAACACAGGTGGCAATATTATTTTACACAGAATTAGACTTGTATTTTGAAAAGTATCAGTGGTAACTCTGATTTTCCTGCCTTTCTGCTTCTCAACATCAGGTAATTTTAAATGCCAACAATTACCAAAAATCTTTTTTAGAAAATGTAAAAATATAAGAATATGACAGGAAACCTTACTGTACCTTACTGTATCTTTAGGAATAATTGAGTTGGAAATATTTATATTGTCTTTGCTAGCATGGCAGAGTAAGGTTTAGTTTTATTTAAAGAGATTTGGAGTGGGATGCCTGTGGAGGATGATATGATAATAAAGGTCATCTGATTCAAGCAGGGTTAGAAATCATCAATGAGCTCACCAAAGTTCTCCCCTCCCCAGATGTCCATGTGGGTGTCATACTGGCCGAGGTGGTTGAACCAGCTCTTGTCCATGACGAAGATCCCACCAGCAATGACGGGAGTTCTGCAGTGCGGGGAGGGAAGGAGTCACAAAACTGCACTCATATGATTATTCAGAGAGGATTCACCAGAAGGACAAAAAGAAATATTTTCCAGGAAAAAACAACAAATCAAAGGAACTTAACTTGAATTTGTATTTTGCCAATATGCAGCTCTCCAGTCTCTTGGCTTGTCATGCAGTAACTGCTTCTAATTTAACTTAACATCTTTTTGGGAATACACATCACAAAAGCACTGTAAATAAGGGTCTGCCTATGATACTCGAGCTTGAGATTGGAGTGTCTTGTGTCTCAATATAGCTTCATGATAATTTGAGCTTTGTGTTCTTAACAGTATTCTTCTACTTCTTCTTTCAGCTGCTCCTTTTAGCGGAACCTTCTCTGTGTACTTCCTCTTTTCGTCTTTCCTGGAAGCTCCATCCTCAGCATTATTTGTCCAATATAAGAATCAGAATCCTTTATTAATCTCAGGATGGAAATTGCTTGGGGACCAGATGCTCCATTAGGAATGAATGAATGAATGAATGAATGAGTGAGTGTGTGAGTGAGTGAGTGAGTGAGTGAGTGAGTGAGTGAGTAAGCAAGCAAGTAAGTAAGTGAACAGATAAAAAATGAAACTGTATAAACCAATTGGTAAAAAGAGTAATTGTCAAGAAAAAGTGCAAAATATCACAATAAGTACTATATACAGATATGGTAAAAAAAAAAACAGGTATTGAAGGGAGGAGTTGTAGAGTTTGAAGGCCACAGGTAGAATTGATTTCCTGTGGTGTTCTGTGATGCACTGTGGTGGAATCAGTATATATATTTCCAGTATCCAATATATTCACTATCCCTCCTCATGTCCAAACCATCTCAGCTTTGCCTCTCTTTTTTTATCTCCAAACTGCTCGACCTGAGCTGTCCATCTGATGTACTCATTTCTTATCCTGTCAATCCTGGTCACTCCAAATGAAAATCTTAGCATTTTCAACTCTGCCACTGCCACCTCCTGACTCCCATCTAGCTACATCTACTCTAAAAAAAAATACTGATTGTATATTAATTCCTATCCATAATGTTTCATTCACATATACAATGCATGTTACATTGAATCAAAGCAGCACTATGGATCCTCCCAGGAACAATAATTGGTATTGTAGATATACCTTATTGGCTGTGTGGGGTCACTTCTTGCCATTTTCTGTTCAATGGGAATCTGCTCCCACTTGAAGTGGAGACTCCAGTCAAATCCTGGCGGAAAAGAGTCAGGGGGAGTTAAAAAGTCAGCTGTGGCTGTTAAATTTATAACCCCATTGTCTAGACATCAGTTCAAAAGCAGCCAAGAAGACAAATATTCTGGCTGAACTCAGCTGCATGATTTCACCTTATGATTTTATACCAATCGTAGCACTGCATCTCTGTGAAAATTTCTTTTATAAATTACTGCTTTTAAATGAAAGGTTTAAATGTATTTATTTCCAGACGGTTTTTAAAACTTTTCTGTGTTTTAATCGGGGTTACTGAATTCTGACAGGAATCATGATTTCATGTACGTAAAGAAATTTTGTTATTGAATGTCACTGTGCATGATATGTTTGTTGTGTCCTGACCTCCTCTCAGGTCAGCAGACGCAGCCAAATAGGCAAAGTTATCCAGGCTGATGACATCAATGATGGGGCTGACCACTCGTGTATGATCCTGTATGGGAGGAAAACACAGTGAGACATTATTATTTATTATACAACACTAAAACTAATTAATAATCAAAGTCTTAAATACAATCTGTGTGATGCATTTCAATAGACCAACAATGATTAATGCTACAAAAGATTTCGGTCAGTATTTTAAAAAATGTTTCGTGTGTTAAGATCATCATACATCATTGTCATTTTGTTAGTATTATGACATCAGAAAATAGTTAACACACTGATGACATACTTGTACCAGAATATTGTAGAAAGATTCCCAGGATCAAGCTACAGAGCTACAGTAATTTCTAAAATGTAGGAACTGCTCTAGAGACTGTACCATCTCAACAACTATTGGATCGATTGCTATGAAATTTTGTACAAATATCCTTGCCACCCTGAGGATTAGTCCCTATGACTTTTGCGATCACCTGACTTATCATAATACACTAAACCGCATGAAAGCTTTAAAATATCTAGGTGCATATATAATATGGACAAAAGTATTAGGCCACCAACACAGTGCTCCTACAGGAGCTTTAATGACATCCCATTCTAAATCAATGGGCATTAATGTGGAGTTGGTCCCACTTTGCAGCTACGACAGCTGTTTGTGGGAATTTTGCCCATTTATCCAGAAGAGTGTCTATGACATCAGACAGTGATGTTAGATGAGAATGCCTGGCTTGCAATATCCATTCTAGTTCAACCCAAATGTGTTTTACTGGGTCGCAGTCAGGGCTTTATGCAGGTCAGTCAATTTTTGCTATACTAAACTTATCCAGTCATGTATTTATGGACCTTGATGTTGGCACTGAGACACGTTCATGCTGGGACAGAAAAGGACATTTCCCAAACTGTTTCCACAAAACTGGAAGCATAAAATTGTCCAAAATGTCTTGGTAAGCTAAAGCAAAAAATTCACCATTAATGGAACTAAGGAGCCATGGTTATACGCAGAAAAAAATCTTGGTAAGCACATTTTGTATTGCTTTTTGTTGCAGTGGGTACGTATACAACACTAAGCACAGCACTGACTTTTAACTGAGAAATTCAGTATAATGACGAATTAGGCTTACTTTGTGTTGGTCAAACAAATAGAAGTATTTCTACAACCTAAATGTCAGAGAACTTGGTTGCCTTAGGGGGTACACTATGAACTTAAGACAGCTGACAACTATTTATTTTAATCTTATAAATTTTATAAGTGGAGACGGTTTCTGATGGAACATTGTATTAGACATGCACATGTATGCTCAAAGTAGAGCAAATCTTTTATTTTTTTAAGTTTTGTGATTATATATGCTTATATTTATTTTTAAATATGTAAATAAGGACAAAAATTTACTATTTGCTTTTGAAGAACATAAGCTGAGTGTACCAAACCTTCCTAGTCAGTTCTTGAATTAGATCTGGTGCTCTAGATCCAACACAAACTCTCCAGGAGAGAACTGTTGATTGGGCTGATTGCTTTGTGTGTGAGTGTTTTTGCAAATGTAAACACATCTCTAAATGTGTGCTTGTTCCAATACTGCGATGAGGCATCTGTGTGCGTGTTCATGGAGTCGAACAGTTTAGTACTGGGACAATCCAAATGGCTGTTTTCAATTAGAGCTGTCCTTCTCTTTATCAGAGATTGAACCCATTGTGAACCCTGAGTTCATTGCACCAAAGAGTATGGGGGAAGAGCGAGTGTGAAAAGCCACTCTGCCAGAAAGCAATTTGAAAAGTGATGCTCTCAACAGCTTTAAGCAATAGACATTTATTGGGCTTTTAATGAGCCTCTGTGATTTGGTAATGCATAAAATGGTTGCACTTCCAAAATCAATGTCAGTGATGATTACCTAGTGCCTCTATGCTCTGTCACAGTACTGTGATTTTGCATCTTACATCTGGAGGCATTTAATGTCACAGATAAAGAAATTTATTTTTTTTCTATTGTGAAGCAAAGCACACTGGCATGTGAACTAGTATTTGTGACTCAATTTAAATGTGGAGTAAAAGGGAAAGTAGAAACAGAACAAAAGACTTAAAAGTACAATATATAGTATATTACACCTAAAACATTAAAAAACAACAGAATCAACAGAAAAAAAACTGTTTTGTCATCATGTATTGGGTTGCAACGCTATCTACCAAAGTCAGCATGGTAACCAGACATCCCTGGCCTGTCTGTCTCAGAGAACCAAAAACGAGTCACAGTACTGTCTTGTCTGCTGTCAGTCTAAATACTTCCTTCATAGTTCATTATCTTGACTTCTGGCAGTCATTTTGAATGCTAGGGAGCCAACGACTGAATTCACAATTTGCTTATGCCATGATGTAGGATCTCTGTTCCTTCATGTTATCATCCAGGAATGCCAAATCAGTCTTTAAGTAATGAGACCAAGAGAGCTGGGGCTATTGGTCAAGATTTAAATCATGTTTTAAACAGTTCATATGTTTGAGCTTCATTTTATGTTTTTACTAAAGTTTGTTAATCTCAAGCTTTTAGTCTGTTAAATCATTTCTGCTTCAACAGCAGTTGGGCTTCTAAGAAATGTCCCTAAAATATAATTGTTTCTGGTCTATTATTCAAACCATTCTCAACCTGAGAGCCTCAAGGATGATTAGAAGGGTAAAAGATTTCTGCAAAACACAATTTTATTTTTACAGATTTTCCAATAATCATTACTTTTTAAAATGACAAACCACACCACTCCACTGAGTGTGTGAAAAGAGAAAGAAAAAGACAAGAGAGTTATTCTATAACCAGAGATTATAAATTATTAGTTACCGGTGTAGCAAGTTTCCTTCCGAGCATTGCAATTATTCTTCATGATCTAAAAATAAATTTGAAGAAATTACACCACCCACTCTGAAGAGACTAGATAAAATAAGCAATACCTTTCAGTGAATATCAATGTCATATTCCCCTTACATTTATGAGTGGGGAGCTCATTGTTAAACATTAGTAAAATATGATTTAAGCTGTTAGACCTGCTGATCTTAATTTAAAAAAGGAAAAGAATAATTATAGCCAAACAAAGAACACTTTTCATTATTATTCCTCCTCCCAGAGGCCTTTATAAAACCAGGGTTGTGATCTCAGAGAGACTAACAAATCCAACTGTAGAGCTGGTAAATTATCATTGAGCCTAGCACTCTCATGAATACCAGACTAAAAGATTGCAGTGCAAGCTGGAAGAGTCGCCTCTGCCGAAAGACAAAGAAACACAAACAAGATGTGCACACACTCACAATGTGTAGAGTCTTGTGAATAAAACATTGAGAGGATTGAACTGAAGAGATATGTGCATATGTGGCTTAAATATGGGTTTTGTTGAATGGTGGGTTTCTGAATGGCACACTTTTCTTGCTGCAAATAAATACTTTTAAAGGAAGGTCAGGGGGACAAGGATATATCCAGGAAAATAATTCTTTTTTGGGAGCTATACTACCTTTCTAGCCAAGGATTAAATGAGAAGACGATTACTACTCTAATGTCCGTTCAATCAATATCAGGTTACAGTTAAGAGCTTACCATAGCATAAAGACTAAAGAAACAAAGCACTATTAAAATCCATCTGAACGTACCTCTAAAGCTTATCAATTATAACATTGTATGTCACTTTTTTTTAATCTCTACTAAGCCAGAGTTTTAAAACTGCACTTGTGGGTAGAAAACAGTCCAACATGCAGTCTATATGGATTTTTTCCAATCTAGGTGTTTTTAGTGTTTATGCTAAACTAAGGTAAGCAGCTACTGGTTTCAAAGCATATAGACATACAGTAAAAGTAACATAAATCTTTCCATTAAACCCTTTGCAATAAATTTAATTCCAGCAAGAATCCAATTAGTTAAATGGAACCATGGTAGCTAGTATTTTCTCTTAGGCCTGTAGAAGCACTTGCTACTAGAAAGCTAAGAAGGAATATAATTAAGATGCATCACACTGCTGAAAAGGCAGAAGATGCAACATACTGGAAGCAGCTCCATTGTAATGTTACACTTTAGTGGGAGTCACCATGAGAAAGGTTATTACTGCGAACCCATTTCCAGAAAAGTTGGGATAGTTTCCAAAATGCAATAAAGATAAAAATCTGTGATATGGTAATTTGCATGTACCTTTATTCAACTGCCAAAAGTTGTCAAGAGCCAAAAGTTTTACTCACCAACTTTGTTGTAATTTTATTAAATATACACAAATTTAGAATTTGATGACCGCAACACACTCCACAAAAGTTGGAACAGAGGCATGTTTGCCATTGTGTTGCATCACCTTTCCTTTTAATGGCACTTTTTAATCACTTTGAAACTGAGGATACTAATTGTTGTAGTTCTGCAACTGGAAATTGTGTTAATTTTTGCTTGATATAATGCTTCAGCTGTTCAACAGTCTGATGATTCTCCTCTGACTCTCCTTTTCATAATGTGCCTTACATTTTCAATAGGAGATGGATCTGGACTGGCAGCAGGCCAGTCAGCAGGGCAGTCAAGCACACATGCTGTGTCTACCAGGTTGGTCTATGAAGCCACACTGTTATAGCTTGTGCAGAAAGTGGTTGGGCATTGTCCTGTTAAAAAAACACGGAAGAGACCTCGTCGTGATGACAGCATACACCTCTTCAAAATCCTAATATGTCCTAATAATCTTAAAAATCTTAATATATGCCTAAGAGTCAACATATATGCATCTCACCCATGCTGTAGGCATTGATGCACCTCCATACATCACAGATCCACTTTTTCCTGATAAGAATCTGGATAGTCTTTTCATCTTTGGCATAGAGAATTTATAAACTAGCTGAAACATGGACTCATCTGACTGCAGAACATGGTACCACAGTCTTGTGGTCCATCTAAGAAGAGCTCAAGCCCAGAGAACTCAGCAGCATTTCTGCATAGAATTGCTGTATGGCTTCCTGTTTGCGTAATACACTTTCAAGTTGCATATCTGAATGCAGCGATGGACTGCATTATGATGGTTTTCTAAAGTACTTCTGAGCCCAGGGTGCTATATTTGTCAAAGTAGCACGTAGGCAGAGTTGCTTGAGGGCTTGAGGATCCTGTGCATTCACTAGTGGGTTTTTTTACCTTGCCCTTTATGAACTGAAACGTTTCCAAATTTGCTGTCATTACACAATATTATGCACTGTAGCTGCTGAAAGAATTAACTCTCTGCAATCTTGCACTGAGAAATGTTCCTTTTGAACTGGCTAACAAGTCTCTCACAAATTTTGGCACAAAGGGGTGAGCCACGACCCACCCTTGCTTGCAAAGTTTGATAGATGCTATTTTTACACCCAGTCATGGTATCTCACCCACTCCCAATAAGCCTGCTTAATGTGGAGTCTTCCAAACCAGGTTACTTGAATATTCCTTGCACTTTTCAATCTTATTTTAACTGTGCCCCAACTTTTCTTTTTACTTCTGTAAGTTAAATAAAGGTTTGCATGAATTATCATATCACAGATTGTTGTTTTTATTGCATTTTGGAAACTATCCCAACTTTTTGGTATGTAAGACAAGTATGAAATGAAGCAATTCCTGCTGATTATAGAGTCACTGGGATTGTTTGCCTCTAATGAGGAACAGCAGCAGATTTGGGAAGCAGCTGTGCTGGTTAGTGACCAGTCACAGTCACAGCAGGCTAATAATGTCAGGGGAAGGAGGAGGCAGTCAGCAAACAGTGTATTACTCATTAGTGGGTGAGGAATTTCTTTCCACAGATATTATGACACTCACATTTTTAGTAGATGAACCTGTTTATCTCTGCATATGTTTACATGTCTCTACAATGCCTATTAAAAGTATTCACCCCCCTTGGATATTTCACCCTTTTATTGCTTTAATGAATGAAATCATGGTCAATATAATTTTGCTTTTTTGAAAAGAATTTGCAAAAAGGCTTCTGTCATCTCAAAGTGAAAACAGAGTTTTACAAACTAATATCAATTAATTAAAAATATATAAGTATTTAGTAGATGCACCTTTGGCTACAATCACAGCATTGAATCTGTGTGGATATGTCTCAATCAGGCTGGCACACCTGGATACTGCAATTTTTCTCCATTTTTCCTTGGAAAACAACTCAAGCTCTGTCAGGCTGCTCAGGGATCAGACATGACCAGCTCTTTTCAAATCCAGCCACAAATTCTCAACTGGATTGAGATCTGGGCTTTGACTTGGCCAATCCAGAACATTCACCTGTTTCTGTATGCTAGGGGTTGTTGTCTTGCTGGAAAATAAATCTTCTGCCAAGCCGTAGTTCTCTTGCAGACTGAGTCAGATTATCCTTCAGAATTTAGCAATATTTTTCTGCATTCATGTTCCCCTCTACCTCTGCAAGCCTTCCAGGGCCTGCTGCTGAGAAGTATTCCCAGAGCAAGATGCTGCCACGCTTCACAGCGGAGATGGTGTGTTTGTGGTGATGTGCAGTGTTCGGTGTTTGCCAAACATAATGTCTAGTCTGATGGCCAAAAAGCTTAATTTTTTTTTTCTCATCAGACCAAAGAACCTTCTTCCAATTGACCTTGGAGTCTCCCACATGCCTTTGGGTGAATTCCAGGAGCACTTTCATATGAGCTTTTTCTTTTATCAATGGCTTTCTCTTTGCCAGTCTCCAATACAGCTTTGAATGGTGAAGAACACAGGCAACAGTTATATGTACAATCTCTAATCTGAGCCACTCAAGCTTTTACCCCCTTCAGAGTGGTTGTAAGTGTCATGGTGGCCTCCCTCAATAGTCTTCCTCTTGCCCGGTCACTCAGTTTGTGAGGATGGCCAGCTCTAGGCAGATTTAGACAAGTACCATTCTTCTTCCATTTCTTAATGATGGATTTGACTGAACTCCGTGGGATGTCCAGTGTGATGAAAATCTTTTTTAGATTTAGGTGATCTCCATTTTACTAACTGTGATTAATTAACATTAGTTTGTAGAAGTTTTTTTTGCAAATTTGTGTCAAAAAAGCAAAAGTTTATTAACCATGATTTCATTTATTAAAGCAATAGATAGATAGATAGATAGATAAAAAGGACAGGACAGGACAGAACAGGAAAGGAAAGGAAGCTTCATAGGCTTTTTATTTATTTCCATGCTTTGTGCAAATCACCTGTGTGACTTTATGAATAAAAAGAAACTGGACCAGAAACAGTGAGGGCTTATCGTCAAAATGCCCTAGAAAGCTCACATGGAAATGCAAGTAAAATTAAAAAGGCAGAGCAAAAACCCTCCACATAATGAAGACTAGCTGGTATTGCATTTCATGCGCTTTGTATTTTGAAGTGTGAAAAATTCACACCCGGATATGATGGTAGTGCTTCTGATGGGTGGCCTAATTTATTTTATTTTTTTGGGATGCAGTGAATTAGGAAAATATATCTACTGCACTAACAAAGAGTGGTTTTGATTTGAAGACTACCAAGTAAGAATAAACACTGTCACTGAGCACAACACCACAGCAGATACACAAAGCAGGCAACCCATTCAGTGAAACACTCCTGGACACCACTCCATCATTATCTAATTCACAATTTCCTGTATAATGGAGACTCAACAGTAAGAAGCTAATTAAGATTTTGGCCACTAACCGTCATTTTTTTCTCATCATAGTCAGCTGCTAAGTCTCACTCATTTTGGTGTTTATTCAAAAAGACAAATTATAATGCACAAATAGAATTATTAAAAAGCAGTGCATATAAACACTACTGTTTTTGTTCCATTTTGAGCAAACTATATCTATTAACACACAATTGTGAGGTGCAAGTGTAATGGTAGTGACTAAATGAAGTGCACTATTTGGAGTGATTTCAGACACAGGGCAGAGTGGAAAACAGATTGACTCGGGGAAAAAAACCCACCACAATCTTTCCAGTCATGGTTAAGCAGAGTGTGACATGTGGTACAGTATGACATAAATCTGAGCTGAACAAATGAAATATTTATTCAGCAACATGCAATGCCAATGTATTGCATCACAACCAATAAAATTTATAGAGAAAGTCAGCAAAATCCCCAGAAGCATAACACCACAAAGAAGAAATAACTGTATGTGCCTGTGTGTGTGTGTGTGTGTGTGTGTGTGTGTGTGTGTGTGTGTGTGTGTGTGTGTGTGCATGCGCGCACACACGTGCACGCACGTGCATGCAGATAGTGAAGCATGTATTAAGTAGCTAACTGGAAAGTGTGTGTAAGTGTGAGCCTGTGTATTTGTACCTCTTTGACTCTCTGGATCATCGGTTGCAGCCAGTCAATGTTGACCTCACAGTGGCTGTCAAGAAAGGTCAAGATTGAAGCAGATGCCGTGTTGGCTCCTCGCACACGGGATCGGATCAGACCTGAGGAAAACATATGACCCTGAATTCGCAAACTAGCCATATTCCACCATTTTATTAAAGTGTATGCTGCTTCACTGCACAAAAGGTTGTTGAGATTTCTACTGGCTGAAGCCACAAAAGAATTGCTGGAAATTCAATTCTTTGGTCACAGTGGGTCACTATTAAAGACACATTACAGTGATTTTATTTATCATAATCAATTTTTTATTAACAGCACCTATTCTTCAACCTGTGGACAACTATGTATCACTCTAGTAGTTACTCTGAATGAGCTTTGATGACTTTAGGAAAATTTCTTTCTGTGAAAACTAGCAAAAACTGAAATGGATATAATTATCAATTCCTTTATTTCATCTTGTCTAGAATATTTTAACTTCTTTACTTGGAGATCTATTCACTACCACATCATGAGCAAGTCTTTGTTTTGGCTGTTCCCTCAAAAAGTTGAGAACTTAAGCCCAAGGTGAAACTTCCTCTTAATATCTACAGAAACCTTTAAGAAAAAGATAAGAAAATAAACAAAAATAGAATAACTGTTTAAAATTTATGAAATTTGGTTGTTGGTATTTCATATTTCCTTATCCATTAAAAATAAAAAATCCCAGGCATCTCCAACATTGCTGTTGGGGATTGTGCCGGATGCATAAATGCAAATACCTTTGGCATGTGATAAATTGCCATATATTGGCGAAACACAGTATCTTTAAAGACATTTCACTTAGTGGTGTCAGGAAGTTTTTTGTTTTGTTAGATTCTTCTGGTTACTTGCAAAAGAGCTATAACTTAAAATGGTTTAAAATGGAACCACTTAGTCATTAAAATATGGATAGACAGAAAGGGTATGGAAAACCTGATGTCATCCCTGAGATATAAAGAGAACTGTCCTTCCTAAATGGATGAAATGAATCACGATCTTAATCATGGTGATTCATTTCAACATTGAGGTTGCCCTCATGTCTGGACCTACAGAAATTGAAAGACAACACAGACACAAATTTATAAGGAGTAAGTGTACCTCCCATGCTTTTTCCTCCATTGCTTTAGTTTGTATATACACTCACAGACCATTTCATTAGATACACCTTGCTAGTACCAGGGTGAACCCTTTTTTGCATTCAGAACAGCATTAATTTTTCATGGCATAGATTCAACAAGGTGCTGGAAATATTCCCCATAGATTTTGGTTTATATTTACATGACAGCATCATCTAGTTACTACAGATTTATCAGCTGCACATCAGTGATGCAAATCTCCTGTTACACCTCATACTGTACCAAAGGAGGTCTGCTGGATTGACACCTGGTGACTGTGGAGGTGATTTGAGCACAGTGAGCTCATTTTCATGTTGAAGAAACCAAATTAAGACCATCTGAGCTTTGTGACAAGCGGCACTATCCTGCTGGGAGCATCCATCACATGATGGGTTCACTGTGGTAATAAAGGGATGGACATGGTCTGCAGCAATAGGCTATGGTGTTTAAATGATGCTCAGTTGTTACTAAGGGGCCCAAAGTATGTCAAGAAAATACTCCTCACACCATTACACCACCACTACCAGCCTGAACTACTGAGTCTGGACAGTATCCTCTGACCTCTGGCATCAACAAGGCATTTTTGCCCAGAGAGCGGCCACTCACTGGACATTTTCTCTTTTTTGACTTATTCTCTGAAAAATCCCAGCAGATTTAGTTATATGTTATTTAACCAGGAAATAAACACTTCAGATTAAGAATCAATTTTGAAGGGAGTCCTGGGCTAACAGGTAACATTACCCCAACATATTTTTCAAAGGCAGGAGAAAATTGAAACAAGCATAGCGAGAACATGCAAATTCCACACAGAAGAGCAAAGAGCACTACATGGGTTTGAACCCAGGACCCTCCTGCTGTGAGACAATAGTGCTAACCACTGAGCGACTGTGCTATCAAGCTCAGCAGTTTCTGAAATACTCAGACTAGCCCGTCCGGCACCAACAATGATGGTCACAAGTTCAAAGTCACTTAAATTAGCTTTCTTACCCATTCTGATGCTCAGGTAGTTCTGACCATGTTTATATGCAATGAATTGCTGCCATGTCATTGACTGATTAGATATTTATATTTACAAGCAGCTTAACAGGTCCACCTAATAAAGTAGCCAGTGAGTGTATATTTGTGCTGTACAGAAATAAGTAATTGTCTGTGTCTAAATGTCTAGTTCTGTCTCTGACATCCTTGAACAACCTGTATACAGCACAAAGCCGCACAAAATTAACAGGATTTCACAGAAGCTGGTATGAAAATGCTTAGCTCAGCATGGCTCACTGCAGTTTAGGCCGCATGTTGTTCCACAGACACAAAAAGGCTTGATAAATCACCAGTAGTTCACAACAATATACACAGTTCTAACTGAAATACTATCCTTTGTTTAACTACAGTAAGACATAAGCTTAAATTAGCAGTTTTACATTTCATCCTTACCTGAGAGTAATTAAGGTATTTTCACAGTAAAAATTATCCCTGTCTTCACCTCTTATGGAGAAGCAATAACAACTACATTTGTAAGTAAATTATTTACATTTAGGGTACAGCTAAAGATGCTTTACATACACTTCTTGAAGCAACTAAAGATAAATGAACTAAAGGATGAAAATGACAGACAGTTAGCAACATTGGCATTAATTTGGCACTGTATTTTTGATCACCTCACACACGTCAAGCCAACAGATCTCTCCCCTGTTAACTTTATTTTGAGTCTACACCAGCTCATGAAGAAGAAATCTGGTTGATAACCTGCTAAATGAAATGTATGTAATCTGTACAGCTTGCACCATCTTGCCTACTAGCCTGGTACAACAACAAAACGTTCACAGCAGCTTTAGAAAAATTGTTTCCTGACCAAAAACAATGTGCTAAATAATGCTGAAATGCTTGGTAGGACTGAGAAGCATACTAAGCACTATATCTTACTCAGCAGATTTAGTGCTGATATAGAAATACTGACCAAGGTGAAGTTTCCTAAATCTCAGAAGATATATTTTAGATGTGTACTGGCTATTTCACAGTTTTCATCCATAACAGCCAAGGCTCCATCCTCATGCTTGTTTGTTGTAATTGAGGGTACATTTAATGCTTCAGTGCCCGATGACCCCTGGCAGCAGCTTGACGCATTAAAGGAGAGAAAGTCAATGATGCCTGAAGGTGTGACGCCATTAAAAGCTTAAAATCAATTCAGTCACAAGGACAGAGTCTGTTCTCTTCTATTTTTTGGGGGGGTAAAATCTCTTGGGGCTGCATTTTGTTAGGTCATCCTGTTAAAACCCTTGGGTATATTTTTACCTAAAAAAAAAAAAAGCTACCAAACAGATTTAGATTAAACTTGTAGTACAGAAATTTGGTCATAAAGCTAAACTTGGGCTTGTGGACTGTGGCTGCTAGTCACGTAACTGCTGGCCTAAATCCAGCGTGCTTCTGTTTTGTCAGCATGTGGGTCATATAAGCTCAAAGTCTTTGGTCTGCAGTGAGAGCAACAACCTGAGTAAAGGGATTATGAAACAAACTCGGCAACATTGGTTCTTTTGGTTTTTATTTTGGCTGAACTTCCCTGATTTTTTGTTGAGGATTTACAGCAGGGGTCTCAAGTTAAATCGGGCCATATAGCCCAATTTGATCTCAAGTAGGCCAACAGACCATTCCATAACATGTAAAATAGCACCTCCAAATTCAGTGTAAAGAAATACAAATATATTCTGAACACATTCATACTTAGTAAATCATTCATTTACAAATCAGATGGTGAGCAGCCTGGGGTGTCTTAAGAGAAATACATTCAGCCTATTGTAATTATTAGTAATGTAATGAAACGAGTCGGCACAGCTCCTTGGCTTAACCCCCTTACATCAGTGGTAGCAGGCCATGGATAATGCTGCTCTCTGTACAAAGGCTGTAAACCTGACAATTATTCAGACCTCTGTCTGTGTATCAAGTAACAGACCAATTAATTATGATCTATTTGTAACAAATGTACATGCCTTTTCTGCATTCTTCACATTTGGCAAAGCTATCCAGTGGATCAGACTGAACCCTTTGGCTGACTGATTTGAATTCTATGTCTGACAACCCTAGAGATTAAAATTAATTAAATTCAGAAATCTCTGAGTGACTGTTTGAACAACAGAATGGTTCTAATAAGACTAATAAGACTGCAGCAGAGAAAAGAGCTGTCACAGACTCTTGTCAAGTGTCAGGTGCATGCCCAGAAAAGACTGGGGATACAGTCAGGAACCTAAATGTAGACTGCATTTATGTTTATGTGTTGAGCCTCAGTTATATTTGAGTTCTGGGTCCCATTTAGTTTCTACGGTCTTTTGGATGCCTTTCAAGATGGTTCACTGTTCTTGTGTTAATTTCTGATTCTCGGTTTTCCATTGGGCACCAGTTCTTATTTTCAGTTTGTTAGTTTTCATGGGTTTGGTTCCCTTGGTGTTTCCTTGTCTGTTCTTTTGTCTGTCTCATATTTCTGATTATGTCTTTGTCTTCCACTGGTCCCTTGTCTCTGTCTTTATGTTTAATGGAAGCCTTGTTTCTGTGATTAGGCATTGTCTTTTGGTTACTTCCCGCCCTAATTTGATAGTTAGTTACCTTTTGTATCCAGTGGTTTTACTTCCCATGTCTTCCCAGGTTCTGTGATAATTCTATACTCTGCACATTAATTTTGTCAGATACGCCATATGGACAAAGGTATTGGGCAACATACACATTACACTACAGAAGCTTTCATGACATCCCATTCTAAATCCATAGGCATTAATATGGAGTTAGACTCCCTTTGCAGCTATAACAGCCTCCACTCTTCTGGGAAGGCTTTCTACAAGATTTTGGAGTGTGTCTGTAGGAATTTTGCAATTTCTCCCCTGGGACTGATTCTGATTTTGCCCATTCATCTAGAGGAGCATCTATAAAAATATACACAAATGTTGGACAAGAGGTCCTGGCTCGCAATCTCTATTCTAATTCATCTCAAATGTGTTGGATGAGGTTGAGTTCAGGGCTGTGTGCAGGCCACTCAAGTTCTTCCACACCAAATTCATCCAACCATGCCTTTATAGACCTTGCTTTGGGCACTGGGTCACAGTCATGCTGGAAAAGAAATTGTTCTCACAAAGTGTGAAGCATAGAATTGTCCAAACTGTCTTAGTAAGATGAAGCATTAAGCTTTCCCTCCAGTGGAATTAAGGGGCCCAGGCTAACCTCAGAAAAACAAGCCCAGAGCAATATTATGCAACTTTACAGTAAGCACAATGCAGTCAAGCAGGTAATGTTCTCCTGGCATTCACCAGACCAAGACTCATCCATAAGCTTGCCAGACAAACAAATGTGATTCATCACTCCACAGCATATATTTCCTTTGCTCCAGAGTCCATGGCATGTTTTCAGACACTTGGCATTGAGCTTGGTGATGTAAGACTTGCATGCAGCTGCTCAGCCATGGAAACCCATGCCATGAAGCTCCCGGTACACAGTTTTTGTGTTTATGTTAATGCCTGCAGAGGTTTGGAACTCTGCAGTTATTGAACTGAGCGTTTGTGACTTTTATGCATTGTGCGTGTCAGTACTTGGTGACCCTGCTCTGTAACGTCACATAGTGAGATCCTGTGGTGTCTGAAACACTTCCATTTTACAATAACAGCGCTTACAGTTGATGGTACACTATTGAGGAGGAAAGAAATTTCATGAACTGACTTGCTGCAATGGTGGCCTGTAACAGGACCACGCTGGAATTCAGTGAGCTCTTTAGAATGACCAATTCTTTCACAAATTTTTGTAAAGGCAGACTGTGTGGCTAGGTGCTAGATTTTATACACCTGTAGCGACTGGACTGAATGAAACAACTGAATTCAATGATTAAGAGGTGTGGCCCAATACTTTTGCCCATACAGTGTATATGGATCCAATATTCAGTAGGTTATTTTTTGTCACTTTTAGTGCTCAAAAGAATTAGATGAATATTTGTGGGAGCAGTAAATGAATCAAAACTATTTAGTCAATCCAGATATTCTCTGGTTCCAGTTTCATGTGTGATAACACTGCTTTTCAAGTGAGAGGAGTTTTTTTTTTTTTGCTGTTTTTTAAATGTTACTAACTAAATTATTATAATAAATAAGTATGTTATAAAAAGATTGACACAAGAGTTTTGTGCTAAATGTAATTCCTTTTAGTCTGTTTCTACTTTACCTCATTTTGTTGCGCTTCGATTGGTTTAACTGACACTTTGTTTTTCAGCCCCGGTATCTTTAGAAATGGAGGTTCTTGAGTGCCTACTGTTATGCGAGGCAGCTTAAGTGACCTCTGTGTTAAAAAAGGTGAGGTACAGGTAGCCTTAATTTGTCTTTACCTAAAAAACAGACAACATATGTCCCCTTTCAGTCCAACATTTTTCCCCCCATCCCCAAACACTCACCCTCTCTCCTGCCGTTCCTCAGGCAGCGCACTTTGGGGATCTGAGAGAGCAGCTGGCAGTCCTCAACTGGAGGAGAAGAACAGAGGAGATGGCATTTCATGGTGGAAGCAGGACACACACTGAGAAAAACATTTCTCCTCACTGCCTCATCTCACGCTCTGTCACTCACACAAACCAACAAACAGACCACACAGCCACACTTACATGGATTTAGAGCACTCAAACACATCAACACAGACAAACAAGCCCATAGTTAGAGATACACACCCTTAATAAGCACACAACTCCTGCTGTGATAAACAGCACTTAACACTGCAATATAATGTGAGCTAAAGGCGTCACATTCAAATATCCATCCATCAGTGCATCCGTCTCGCTTAAAATCTAATAATGAAACGCACACAAACACAAAAAAGTGCACAGGTAAAAGTACCAGAGTGCTCAAACAAAAGCAATGTTTCATGGGATAATTCAATTGAAAATCCTTTTTCCATAAACAAAACCATCAACAAACCCATAAGCCATATCTGGCGCAGAGCTGCTGTTGTAGTGGACATCATTATAAACAACACACAAACACAGGTACACACAAACCTTGGGAGGATTAGCATTAGCAGCGGAGTGGGTATGTGTGTATGATCTTGCTGAGGGATTGTGAGGAGATCAAGCAGACCCCCTTCCTAGCAGCGATACAACCTTATGCTGAGAGAAACGAGCATGACAAGTTGTAATCCTCTGTGATTAAATTTACTGTGTGTACAAACCTGTTTGTTTGCATGTACAGTCAGAGGGAGAGTGTGTGACAGAGCAGGAGTGTATTAGTGGGGGGGACAGCTGGTGTATGTATGTGTGTAGAGAAGACTTTGAACCATTCAAGTAAGAAGAGCAAAAAGTCACGGATCACACCCACTGAGCAGATGTTGTATACTTTAAGCCAGATTTTACATAAGGATGTATGCATGTGAACGCATATGTGAGAGCTCATTTACATTTTAAGATTTTTTTTTCACATTCATTGCGTCATATGAATAGGCTGTCAGAGGAAAAATTCCAAATAAAATATAGCTAAAAATGCCAGACTATCAACAAACATGTAGAAATTTAAGTGTTTTGTAAGTGAGATGCTGCCCTATATGGAAGTGTCATGCATTCAGTTGACAAAAATTTGTGTTCTTCTGAATTAACAATTCTCTAGTAAATTCCGAGAAAATAAGACGCTAACGAAAGGCAAACATAAATTAAAAGCAGAAAACCACAATTTTGTTTCAATATGTGAATTTATTAAGTTTAAACTGAGCTTCAGTGATTCAAAACTGGAGTCTGGTGGATGTTAAGTCAAACCTTGTGTGATGTAGTATTACATAACATAGCAAAGCCCCTTATTTTCTTCTATGCTTAATGTCAAAATTGTGTACTGTAAATATTAATCCAGTGTATTCTTTTTTGACACTATTGGAGTTGCATGCTATTGTGGTGGATTCACAGTAAAGATCACTGTCCTTTATTGAGGACCATGTCCTTGTGATGAAAGCAGGCGAGCCTTAACAGGATTACACTCGGCCAGGACAATCCCTCCTGCTGCTGACCGACATCCTCCACCCCCGTCACATCTACAAATCAGCTCACACTCTCACTGAATCAGCTGACTGTATAAACTCCACCTGCACACTGAGCACTGTGGCTCTAAATTAAATACATTTATTCACTGAGCTAGATTACTTCCTAATATTGTACTAAAAACACAAATTAAAATAAAATGCCTAGAACTCAGTCGGTGTGCCTCCACCTTAAATCTGACCCAGTGTGACCTTGACCTTTGACTGCACAATCTTGTAAATGCTATCATTTAGCTATCAATAATGGTAACAATAATTGTAATAATGGCAACAAGAATTTTATTAATGACTGTGACATTGACATTTAATCTTTTCTCCTTCTTCTATTTTCAGCTGCTCCCGTTAGGGTGTCACCACAGCAGATGATCTCCCTGTCTCAAATGTTATTAGACAAACATTGGTGAAGATCCAGCAAACGAGTCAGGTCCTGTAGGGGTAACAAGATTTGCAATGGCCGGAAGGACAGATGGATGGACAGAGGCACGGATGGACAACCTAAAAACATAATGCCTCTGTGGAGGAGGCATAACTAACCAAAGCCACACTGTCTGAATAATGTGCCAGTAGGAATAATACAGATATCATAATACCGTATTATACTGGTTTAACAATGTGCATGGGTATTTATTTGCCAAGCAAAATCCTGGTAAAGAAATACATTTTGTAAGAAAAAAAATGCATATTTTATAATTTTATACTGGTGAACTGAACCAGATAATTTCAATGTTGGACTGATTTGAGTCTAAATAACAATTGTTGCGTATACAGCAGGGGTTGCATAATTTTGTAGTGGCCACAGTGAGAGCTTGGGAATCCATGTTTATTTAAGCCTGCAATAACTAATCTGTTATTCGGGGGCTGCCAGCTGTGGCCAGCTGTTATGACAGCAGTGAGAGTGCATAAAAACAGAAAAGCTGTCGGAGGGTTAATGATGAGATGAAACTTGTTGTAAAGCATTGTAAAGCAGAAGGGAGTTTCAGAATAAGTATCAGTTATATCCACTGTAAAGATTAAAATCCCCTGCAACATACCATGCTTTAGTCTGCAAATGATTTTGGTTGTGTGACTTCAAAATCATTGCAAGAATATTGGGTTTAAGTGGTGAGTCATACACTTAATGGTACAAAAAAAATCCATAAAAACCTCACAGAAGGAAAAATGGAATAATCATTTGAGGAATAAAGCATGGTGTATGCCATGCCTTTTCAAAACCGCAACAGCTGTTGTGATAATTTTCTAAGCTGGAATCACTGAAACTGTTAATAAAGGCACTCATTAGAAAGCAGCAACACAGAGAAGAGCTGGGGGAAACAAAATAGTCTGCCAACGGGAGGCTCATTGGCTCACTGTCAGACTGAGCCAAAACTAAAAGCCACAAACTGGAACCAAAGTGTGTCTGAAACTGGTTCACATGATAAGTAATACTGAGAATGGAAATCCAAAACAGGGAGAAGATTAAGAGTGAGCCTTTAGGACCCATTAGAGAGTGTATACCAATATGAACCCTGTTGGTACGGCCAGTTCATTGTGGGTGCAGGTAAACTGGCGGCAACACAGGAGGGATAAATGAGGCATTAGCGGGCTACAGAGCTCCTGCTGCTACTTCCACTGAGACACTACTGTTCAGATGTCTGGCCAGCTTTGACACCTCCGAGTGTGACTGCATATGTGTGTTTCTTAGCACACAGCGAATGTAGGCCGGTGTGCTGTTCCCACAGACAGAAGATCCATGTGGTGGTAATTACAGAAAGCACTGTGGACATGAGCTCATGAAATTCTGCCTGATGCTGACAAAAGGGAATCCTCTAATTTCACTGTCCCAATCAGTCACATAAAACACACAACCCACCCTTTACGGTGGTATTAAACTGATTCAACTCCTAATTTTCCAAATGCCAAGGTCAATTAAACTTCAGATTCTCTTTCGCGTTAAAAATTATGCAATTTGTCATGGTTTCTCCAGCTGACTTCAGCCAGTGCTGTTGCTAATGTTCATATTTTCCACAGTTACATAAGAAGCAGGCCAACGCTTACTCAATATCTGATTTTCTCTGAACATTATATATCTTCAAGGCCACTCCTTTCTTCTGACAATACCCCCTTCTTTACGCGTTCCAATAATTTGGATTTCTGACAGGTCAGAAATCTTCTTTGACATTCACATGACTAAGGCCAGGATTTTAGAAATGTAGAACAGTCCAAATTCCCTCGGTAACCAATTTTGAAAAGGCACCATTTCTGATTCTTTTGTTGGTGTTGTTGTTTTTTTTTATCACTATAAACAGTAAAATTAAGTTGATGATCTTGGATATGCATAAATCTAATAAACAGATAGCAACATTAGCATTTATTTGGAGCTGTGTTTCTGACCACATGGTCTGGCGCCATTACGTTCACCAGCAAGTCTGTTTACCATTTGGCAGGGGACTGTAAAACCAAAACAATACACCAAACAACAGCAATAAGCCATCACTGTGAGGAATGTCCCTGTTAAAATACTACAGACTACTGGCAGCTAAATTTGACTGCATGTGCAATATAGATTATAAGTTGGCAGTGTTATACTGCCAGACATTTGGTTGCCATTACACCATTTGGCATTTCTACTGTAATTCTCATAAACAGTTCAGTTTTGTAAATCCCTATTAAGTTTTTTGTCTTACACAAAATCTATGAAAAAAAATCTTTGCTTTGTTGTACTTCCTTGCTTCTTGCTGTGCACACTTAAGGGTATGCTGGTGTATTTAGCATTTTAAAATGAATTCTGGCCATACCTCATTTCTAGCTAATATGGATACACAAGGAAACACCACACATCCACATCAATCAACCAGAACGTCAGTGACTTAGTAGCCCATCGGCTCATGATTGCTTATAGGTCACAGGTTATTATAACGTTTGAAGTCCAGAAACAAGTGACAAGTTTTCTTGTCATTGGTTGGCTGTAGTACACTAACTAATGAGAATTACACCCTATTAAGAATTTAAGGAGGCTCACAAACCGTCGTATCCAGGACAAAGGCCCTATTTCCTGAACATCTCTAACCTTGCTGAAGAAATTAATAAGCCATAAATAAATCCAATGATGGCATTTGTGTATAGAATGCAGAAGGGCACACACGAACACTCGTTTTATAAACATCATAATCCAGACCAACACTCTTAGGAGTAATGACTCTTGTGAAACTGGAAAAGTGCCTGTTAAAATACAAATATACCTTGACCATGAGCATAATTTAGGTGAAAATCCATTAGATGATTACTGTGTGTAAGTTTCAGACAGATGGACAGACGGATGGGCGCCTTGCCATGGCATTAGTTTTGACATTGTCATTTGGCTGGATGTACTGTAAACTATGTCCTCAAATTCCCAGACACAAGCAAATGACAATCTTCACCCATCTGCAACTTCCATATATGTATGGAATCATGAGCCCTGCACCTTAACTATTACACCACCAGCCCTGCTCTCTGGAGTATAATGGCAACTAAACAGCTGGCAGTATTACACTGTGAAGCTCGTAGCTTTTACAGCACAATACCGTTATAGTATTTGCTGTAAGAAAATGTTGTAGAATACAGTACTGACTCTGTAAACAGCAGTTCCATGCTGTAAAATTGAGCTACAACTAGTTTACTGTGGGATGTATAATCATCTTTTACCTGCTTTTATCTGAGCTTCGTTTAATGTTTGTGATCCTCTTCTGCATATGACTCACATGTGTCTGTTCCTGTCAATTTATGCTTCAGTGTGACAGTGGACAGGACACTGCTTTTAAAAAGATGAGGTCTAATCTGCATAAATGAAAGTTAAATAAAAACATGAATTTTTTAGGCTTCTGCCAGTTAGCAGCATTTTGCCAGATATAAAGAAGTCTAACAATCTATGATAAGTAGATTTTAAAGCAATATCAAAGACAAATTAAACTGAAAAGGGCAAAATCTCTCTGCAGAAAAAATGAGTGTTTATTTCACTTCCACTCAGAATGCATCTTTAAATATGAAGCTACCAACTACAACAGTTGTAGACATTATACACAATGTGGAAAAGGTTTTTAAGTGCTGCAAGTTAAAATGCAAACCAATATCACCCCTTTTTGTAGTAGTGCTTGTATT
Organism: Etroplus canarensis; assembly: GCA_015106775.1. Taxonomy (NCBI): domain Eukaryota; kingdom Metazoa; phylum Chordata; class Actinopteri; order Cichliformes; family Cichlidae; genus Etroplus; species Etroplus canarensis. Next base: position 55,467 of record VUQH01030375.1, on the reverse strand, counting down.
AGGTCACTGTGGTGTTTTTTTTAAAGAATTCTGAATATATTAAAGTATTCACTGCACTAAGCACAAGGCCACTAAACTAAGCAAAGAAAATGTGTTAAAATGTTCATTGTTGATCTTGAACACAGCAGCTTGAAAAAAATTCTGTATGGTTCAGCATTAGAACTCTTTCTGACAAAATAAGCAAAAAAAGAAACTTTAAGAAGTTTAAGCCACATACTTATATAGTTACTCTTGGGGTTTAAGTCTTCATCACTATCTATTTTACAACAGTTTAGTCTTAATCCTGCAGGTCAGGTTGGGACTGACATAAAATCATCTTATTAGCTAGATGTTTGAACACATTCAAATCATTGTGCAGCTTATACAAGATTAATTCCTGATCCACTTGTGCAGATCAAAGCAGGGAGACAGCACCTGGTCTAACCCTGCTCACCTGTAGTGTCGGGTGTCTCGGATGGCTCGCTCGCTGCCCAGCCTGTCGCTCTCCTGCAGGTTGAAGGCATGCTCCCTGTACGGGTCATCACCCGGTTTCAGCTGCTTTGCTGCCAAGTAGGATTTCTCATCGAAGCTGCCCAACAGCTGGCCCTGCTGCTCAGCCCGAGGAGGCTGGGTCACCTGCAGAAAACATAAAAAGTTATGTTTAAATACTAAAAAAAACAGCAATATGATGAATGTTCTATATTACGAAGAAATGTGCAAGTAGAAACAAATTGTGTTATTTAAGCTATCTACATACAGACAAAACCCTCTTACTGTCACTTAGCCATAAACAGACAGGTGAAAAACTGGCAACACAGGTTGTTTTGAGTGTCAACACTCCACTCCCTCACTGCTTTCACTTGTATCAACAAACTGCATCTATAATGTTTGTGAGATTGGCACATGCAACATCCTCAAAAAAGCAATTTTGATCTGTCTTCTTTCACTGTCTGCCTTAATAAACTGGGCTTTACAACTGGGCAAGACACTTGTCTGCCTTTGGGAACAACTTAGGGTTTAATATTCTGTTCAGGATAAGAGAAAAAACATGACTCACGAAACTCTAAAAACACTGCTCATCTGATATTATTCTTATGCTCTTCTTAAGTTGTGATCCATCCATCCAATTTCTTCCGCTTATCCAATTTCCAATTATCCCTTCAGGGTCATGAGTGGGCCGGAGCCTATCCCAGCTGTTATAGGGCTAAAGGTGGGGTACGGCCTAGATAGGTTGCCCATCAATCACAGGAATTGGTTTTTACCAACTAATCTTATATTCTTGTCAGACTTTGTAACATCTGTCCAGGTTGATCTCTGAAACCCTATCTGCAAGTTCTGGCACATTTGCAGCCATGATTATTAATGTGCACTGTCCCTGTAAAATAAGTAAAAAAAAAAATTGCTCTGATCCAATATGTAGAAAAGTATCAGCCAATGATTAAAATGTAAACGCTTTTTTTCATTCAGGTCACATTGTCAGTGCTAACAGGGAAAAATGTGATGGGCACTCATCAAATCAGAATACATAGTCCATAAACCCTCAGTAATTAATGGATTTTCCCCGCAAGGAGCTTTAACACTTGCTGGCAGCCTGGGTGAGTGGGAGGTTAAAACAGCTGATGACTACATAAAGGAAGATGAGAGTAACCCTCATTTGAGATGCAACAGCAAAATGGACAGAGACAGAAAGGCAGAGGGTTTGTGCTGTGCTGCTTTATTAAAGGTCGGTGTGGTTGAATGATTTAGCGAAAGCTCCTAAAGAGGTTCAGGTGAGACTGACCTCATTTCCAGTCACCCCAGAGGAGCAGCATGACCCCAAAAGCCTGAAGGATTCAAATTCAAACATATCTGCAGTGCTCAAGTACAGAGAGAGCTATATGAAGGCTACCCTAATTGTACCTGGGAGACCTCTGGTTATAAAGCTGTAACTCATATTTTTAACAATGGATCGAGTGAAGACGAAATGTATTATCTGATTCTACATTTCAGTGACTTTTAGCTTATTGTTTTGATTTTATTACTTTACGTTTTTGTGTTTTTATCTTCTTTGATTTGATCATGGCAACCGCAGAAGCAGAAGCCATAAGCAAAAACTCTCTGGCTGGAAGAATCTGAGATCGTGAGCTTAAACTTGCCCCATTTGGCAGGTAGGACATACATTAGCCCTTGAGCTTGAGCTCTTTAGTCTTAGAGGGATAACACAAACCAGTGTATTTCAGCAAATCACAGTGGTCACACCTAATTTCTTATAGCTCAGTGAAAATTATGGAGTTAGGTTGTAAAGGTAAAATGTAGCCCAAATGTACACAGTATAGACATTTCAGCTAAATTATAGGTATAAACTTGCTCAAAATTAAATGTCTTCAGGTTGTTCTTGTTACAATTACATTCCAATATTCTCTGATATCCTCACTGTTGAATGTTATACTACCTATTATTTATACTGTTTATGAGGGGAGAAAAGCTACAATACATGATGTATGGAAGAAAATCTGCTGCAGTTCCTGCACAGCTATTTAAACAGTTTGTATTATTAAAATAACTCCTGTTAATTATGTTTCACGTACATAACCCTCTTTCTATTGCATATACTTAGATTTAAGCTGTCAGTCATAAACACCAGCTGAGTGAATGTGAAGTAATCTCATCATGCTGACCTGATCATATAATTTAATTCAATCCAATCAGTTCATGAGTAAAATGATTGAATGTTTGACCTCACTTTTTACATCCAGTACATTATAGTATAACAGGGAAAGTCAATTTTCTATCCTTTTTCCATTTATTTGCTAATTAGATGCAGATATAGTTCTAATGGTATTACTCTTCCCAACTCTGTGAAACTCTTTTTTTTTAACAGAAACATACAGTTATGTAAAACATAAACAAAAATAAAAATAACAGCTCTAGCTTTTTAGACCAAAGGCACTCATATCTATGTAATGCATGCTCCTGAAGCTAAAACTGCTATCATTTGTGAAGGCAAACAACCTGTCCATATAGTCTCTAAATCATGTTGGAAGGGACACAATCAGGACTGCACTCCTATATTTATCACTGCCATTAATTTCAGCAGAGTTCTCTTTTCAAACTGGAGTCAACAGCACTGAGATGACAGGGTCAGGCCACGCACTAGAAAACCTGTAAAACAAGTGGGAGAGTTTGATAAGCATACTTTACATGTTGTGCTGTTTTATGTTACACATGAAATATGCAATTATGCAAACCATTTTTTCCACCATACGATGATATTTTGACAGTTTTACTCTTCATGTAATTCAGATCTCTTGCTAAAATCATCTGTGCTGCATCCCTTGGTTATCTTTAACATAATCATGACTAAATATTAAAGGTAAAAAAAATGGTTCTCAGAGGATATTAAGACATAAATAACAGAAGGCGCTTTGAGGCTTGGTTCACTGAATTAAACATGACTTTCGTCTAGAAGATCAACACACGTCTGCTCTTTCGGGCCGACTCAAAAGACTCAACAAATCACATACAAGTGCAATCTGCCCGACTGCCTGGAGACACAGCCCTGCTGTGGCTGTGGTAACAGATGACTGCGTCCACATAACATGTATGTAGGTGTGTATACATATTTGAATGTGTATTTTAGCCTATTTGTGAAGCAATTTGTATGCTAAAGTTTCTATGTATTTGGCATACCGACAACTACCAGGGAAGCATTTGTCTTAAAAAAGTACACTGTGTTAGTATCTTTCTTAACCCCACTGACTTTGGTCATTACAAAATTCATGACTGTGCTGCGAATGTATCTCAAGCAAATACATTCAGCGACAACTTCATTAGGTACGTCTGCTCAACTGCTTTTTAATGCAAATATCTCATCAGTCAACCCAGTGCATTTAGGCATGTAGACACTGTCAAGGTGACATAGTTATTGCTGCCAGACAGGCTGGTACGTGTATTTCAGAAACTGCTGATTTGCAGGGATTTTCCCACACAACCATCCCTACGGTCTACAGAGAATGGTCTGAAAAAGAGAAAACATCCAGTGAGTGACAGTTATCTGGGGGGAAAATGCCTTGTTATTCCAGAGGTCAGAGGAGAATGATCAGACTGCTTCAAGTTAATAGGAAGGTAACAGTAAATCAAATAATAACTTGTTACAACCAAGGTATGCAGAAGAACATCTCTGAATGCCCAAACACTGAAGCAGATGGGCTGCAGCATCAGAAGACCATACCAAGTGCCACTCCAGCTAAGAACGGGAAACTAAGGCTACGATTCACACAGGCTCACCAAAATTCGGCAGTGGAAGATTGGAAAAATGTTGCTCGGTCTGATAAGTCTTGATTTCTGCCACAGTATTCAAATGGATCAGAATTTGGCTTAAACAACATGAAAGCATGGGTTCACCCTGCCTTGTTTCAACATTCATGCTGCTGATGGTGGTGCACTGGTGTCGGGGATATTTTCCTGGCACACTTTGGGCCCCTAAGTACCAGTTGACCATTGTTTAAACGCCACAACATACCTAAGTGTTACTGGCAATGTCCATCTATTTATGACCACAGGGTACCCATCGTCTTATGGCTGTTTCCAGCTGGATATCACACCATGTCACGAGCTGAAGTCATCTCAAACTGGTTTCTTGAACTTGACAATGAGTTCACTATATTCAAATGGCCTCTACAGTCACCAGATCTAAATCCAACAGAGCACCTTTGGGACGTGGTGGAACAACAGATTTGCATCATGGATGTGCAGCTGACAACTGTGTAATGCTGTCATGTCAATATGGAGCAAAATCTCTGAGGAAAGTTTCCAGCACACTGTTGAATCTATGCCACGAAGAATTAAGGCAGTTCTGAAGGCCAAACAGGGATAAACCTGATGCTACCAAGGTGTATCTAATGAAGTGACCTGTGAGTGTATATACATTAAGAAGATAGGCCAATATTTTTTACTCCCTAAAAATCTCTATTGTCCCCAAACATCTAATATTGTTACAATAATTTCAATGCACAGAAGGCATAAGCCTGACCAAAAGAAATGTTCAGAGTTTATCATGAGCCTACATGAAAAAATATGTTTTAGAAAAGATTTTTCTGTTAGGCTTCTTATTATTATTTGAGCTGGGTTGAAATCAGTTGGAAAATAATGATGTCATGAATTTTTTTGGTCCAAGCAGAATCTAAAAGTGTTTATGCCACAGACAATCAAATTTAAACAAACCACACACTCAGCAGATTAGATGGGTTTTGGAGTTAAATGCTTGATGAATACGAACAACGCATTTTTTTTTCTGAACATTAACTTGGAATGTCGGGCTTTTTTGTAACAAATAAAGTATGTTTATCAGGGTATTAACAGATTATCCATTTGGATAGTGAAAATTGCCAAGCTGTAAGCCATTAGCGGAGCTTTGTACTCTCACAAGTTTTCAAGTTCAGTATGCATCACTGTAATGGAACATGTAGTTAATCCTAGTTTAGACGAGACTGTTAACAGTGCAGTTCTCCCATGAAGTGTTTATATGGTTATATGTCAGTAAAACGGTTGTCAAAAAAGTACTAAATCGTGCAAATTCCAGGCACCCAGACCAGCAATCACTGACAACTTTGCAATATCAAGTCATACATTAAAAATGTGAGAAACTAAATTAACTCAGAATACACAACCACACATAGGAGAGGTGACATCAAATGCTGCATAGACCGTGGCAAAGTAATCAGCTGGTGTGGATGTTTCACTCCCATTTATACTATGAGGCCACAAAAGGAGATGTGCAGGTCAGAGAGGCTGCAGATTCCAGTGAACACTAAAAATTGAACTACATGAAGAGCAATGTTCAAACACTGTAGACTGAAAAGTAACACTGGGAAATTAGACAGCTCAAGAGAGGAAATACAAGGGAAAAAGTGCTGCCAGCTTTCAAAGAGCTTTCATAGATGATGTCATTAGTGAATCAAATGCAGCTAATGAACATAAGAGGCTGAAATAGAGGCAGAAGAGCAGGGATTCAGAGAATGATGTAAGGAATAAGAGGAAGAAAGAAAAAAAGAAAGAAAGAAAGAAAGAAAGAAAGAAAGAAAAAAGAAAGCTCTGTTGTGCCAAGATGGCAGCTTAGTCGGCAGGTCAGCTTACCAGAACAAACTACAGCTACAGATCTCAGTTTGGTGACAAAGGTGAATGGCCCCGCTGAGTAAATTAAAGATGGCAAACAAAAAAGGCTTCCCTTTCAAAACTAAAGTATTGAGATCAAAGAGCAATCAGATTAGAAGTAAACACTGTTTGTGGTTCGCCAGCAGTTTGCAGCTTGTGGCACCAGCCTGTAAACTATGACAGAGACATGGCAATGTACACTTCTCCTCTGACTGTAATCACAAAGATGATTATTTAAAAGTGTTTGCATGCATCATCGCCATACTCTTGGCCTGTGTTCACACTCTAATGCAGACCACAATTTCCTCTTTTCTTACATGCTGACAGACAAACTGCTTCAGTGGGCCTGCCTGAATAGATGCCACAACAACTCCACTGTTTGGCATTTGCCCTTGAATTCATAAATCTTGCAAACAAGGCTTTAATGATTCGGATGCTGCTGATGTGAAGCACCGAGACATGTTGGCACACAACCCCAGCCACAACTGAGGCAATTTTATTGGTCTAGCAAATTGTGAAAGAGGCTCCGGTGTGCAATATTTCTCCGACAGTTCCAGTCTCATCCAAATTAAATCGGATATACACATTTAACTAAACTGTCTGCCAGCTTATGGGGTGGCAGTAACATGAATATCTTAGGGAAAGTGATTGGTTATTCTAGTAAGATTCACTTTTACATTCCAATCTCTCTGACCTCCAATCTCTCTGATGATCTTCTTTTTTGTTAAACAACCCGTTCCACCTTTTGCCAGTAAGGTAGATCAAAAAGAGTTATTATTGATGGATTTTCAGTCAATGCCCAATCAGTTACCCCCCATCCCCTCTCTGCATAGGACACTAGATTACTTCTCTATACTGCTCTAAAAGCATAAGCTACAGGTCTTGTATCTCTTTACACTTAATGCAACACAAAGCCTGCAGCCGACTAGACCAGATAACTCTAATCTGAGCTGGCATGCAGCCAGCTACAATCTCATACTGCTCAGACCGTGTCTGTAGGCTGTGTTGCAACCTGGATGTTACTGAATGCCAAGCCTGACGACTTCCACACCTACAGTCACTGCATTCACCAGGGGTTATTTTCATCTATTTGCCCAGGCAACAACAGGCGAATACAGACCTGATCTGACTGAAACAGGCCCTTTAATGATAGACTACCCGACCTGACAGCCAGTGTTTTCCAGCACACATGTGCAGTCCGTGAAAGGTCGCAGCATAATGTGGTTTACGGGGTGTTTGCGCACGACGCGCAGGACTTATGGAAAGCCTCTTATGGGTCCTTGCGGTTCTCCAGGGGTCGGGTGAACGCACAGAAAGGCGGGGAAGCACGATAAAACAGTTTTATAAGCAGGCTGCAGTGTTTTGCGGGGTTGAAGATGGTTTTTCAAGCCTACAGCCTACACGTCCGTTCCAGCTTTGACTCTCAGCCGCGCACCGCCACCTCCACCTCCATCCTCATCATCCCAGGGTTCACACACATGCACATCAACATGCAGCACACACTCTCCTGCAGCTCGGCGCCTCCAGCAACAGCGCCGCTCTCACCCCCCCCCCACCCACTCCTTTTCCTCTTTATCCCTCACTCACTATCAGCGGGATGGTCCTGTCATCCCGGTGGATCTCCAGGCGACCTGGGACCACCTTCTGCCCATGGCCCCTGCCGCGAGTCTGCGACGCCGACGACGACGGTGACGACTGGGGTTTGTTGTCCTGCCACAGGTAATAAAACGTCCCCAGGATCCACGCAACGGTCAGAATCGCGATGGCGTTGGCCCGTATCCTCCGCATGGTGAGCCCATATGGAGGGTCTCCGCGGCCCCGGCTGGTTCAGGTCTGTGCGCCGCAGAAGGTGCAGCCTCCCACGCCGGTGATGGGTTGAACCGCAGCGCAGACAGACAACCTCCGTGTCTCCGCGCACAGCCTCTTCTGGCGGAGCGCTGCCTCCTCTCTGCTGGGATTTGCGCACTGGCAGAGCCACGGTCCTAGCGCCGAGTCATATCATCTCCCCACTCGCGAAACACCCGCGCACACACGCGCACTCCTCACGCATTATCCGTCCCCTGGCAAGAAAGAGGAGAGGATGTCTAATCTGCAACCAGCCGCTGACGTGCAGGCTTGGGTGGAGATCAGTGGGAAAACAAAAAGCAGAATAGGATGTGAATGGGATATGAGTGTCACCACTCCTGGTCTTTTGAACCCTGAATGCACAGCAATGGTTTTCTTTTACTCCATTTGCTGGTTCGACCTACAGGAACGTCACCTCTTTCCCTTTAAAAGCACAAAGCAATTCATTGTTGGTAAGATGTAGCCAAAGCATTAACACCAAGTACCCTCCACCCAGTCCTGGAGCGCTGCATTTGGAACAGATCTGAGTAGCAGTGTGATTATACTTACATTTTCTGCAGGTATATTTCTAAGGCTTTTAGATGCTGTACTGCACTGTATGAGGTTCAAAGTCCCCCAAAAGAGAAAATGTGATGGAAAGCAGAGTATACTGGGCTATAACTAAATGTTTTCTTGAGAATTTAATCAAATTATTATAATCAATTTACTATGTTGTTAAAAAGAAAAGCAGAGAAGTTCACTTAAGCAAATAGTATTTTTCCATCTTTGTTTTAGACAGTATTTAATTTATCTTTGAAATCAGTCAATAAACTGACTATTATGAAAGCTGGGGTAGGACAGGAAAATCCATAATAACCTTTCAGTAAATTGTAATTCAAGTGGTCTGGGAGGGAACTGGCCTCATGCACCTCATTGGGTTTTCAGGCTTTAGAAGAGCTTGTCTGTGAATAAAGACCTTGGCCAGTAACTGTGTTCTTTTCAGAGTTCAGATCCAGATATTTTCAGGAAGAAAAGGTTCAGAATGAGGTATGGATGTGCAGTGGGTTCAGTAGAGGGCATTCACCTGGGAAGATTTACTTATTTTTTAAGTATATGAAGCACATGCAAATGCCTGTCAGGTGGGCTATGTCAGAACAGAAATGGAAGAGCTGCAGGAGAAGGGCTGCCTGTTTTTCCAAGTAGGATCCATCATTTACAAGCAAAGTTCAGTTGTAGTTCACCCCTTTGTGCCAAAATTTGAGAGAATTGTTAGCCAGTTCAAAAGAAACATTTGTCAACACAAGGTTACAGAGAATTTAGGTCTTTCAACACCTACAGTGTATAAGATTGTGTCAAGATTCAGAGAATTCAGTGACATCTCAATGCACAAAGGGTAAATGTTGGAAACCACTATTGAATCCGCATGATCTTTAGCCCTCAGGCAGCACTGCCTAAGAAACCATTCTGCTACTGTGACAAATATAGCCACCTGGGCTCAGGAGTACTTCAGAAACCAACTGTCACTCAATACAGTCACTGCATCCAGAAATGCAACTTGAAAGTGTATTACACAAAGAAAAAGCCACACATCAGCTCTACGCGGAAATGCTGCTGAATTCTCTGGGCCCATCTGGGCACATCTATCTTCTGTTAAAAATGTATGGTGCATCATGAAGAGGAGAATCAGACAATGGACCATGGACTAGTCAGCAACTGAAGCGTTAATATCAAGCAAAAATCGACAAGATTTGCACTTGAAAAACTACAGCAATTAGTATCCTTGCTTCCAAAAAGATTAAAAGTGTTATTAAAAGGAAAAATTATGCAACACAATGGTAAACATGCATCTGTTCCAGTTTTTGTGGAGTGTGCTGCAGCCATCAAATCCTAAATTTGTGTATATTTAAAAAGCTACAACTTAGCTGATCAGTAAAGCTATTGAAACTCTTTTCTTTTTACATTTGTCAGCTAAATAATGGTTCATGTGAATTAACATCAGATTTTGAAACTAATGCACAATCCTTTGATTCATTCAGTACAAGTTCTGCTTTAGCTTGAATAAAATCTGCACATTTGCTGCAACATACTTAAACTCATGATATACAGTAGGTAGAATCATTATTCTGCCTATGCATTTTAAATAATGCATTTAAATCTGGATCCTCCACCTCTCACAAAGTAAATGCTGCTGAACTGATCATGAGGGGAAAGAAGAATTTGGAGCAGCATGAATATTCAGCTCTTGATTTGTACAGATGACCTTTATAACTATGACTTATTCTCTGTGTGAATAAATCAGAGGCGTAAAAAACAGTCAGAATACATTAGCCTGAGAGGACCCTTCCCCAAAATCCATAACAGCCTTTAAATGGCTTCAGACACCAGCGAAGAAATCAGAGTAGTGCAATAACACCCCAGAGGCATAACAGAGCTGAGGAGGCTGAAATTTCTCATCTTTTTCCCTCCCTGCTACAAGAAACATAAAAAACCAGCCCACAGTATGAGTTCATCCAGCCCCGCCTAACAGCAAAAATGCTGTGTGTGAGGCGTCAGCACACAGATGGGCTCACTACCACAGCATCAAGAATCAGGAATGCCAAGTTTTCCTTGTCAAAAAAAATAATAATAAGGAAACCTGATCCAGCAACAGGCGGGAAAGGCAACATGGAGTAAAAATGAAATCATTTGATAGAAGAAAAATCCATCTGCAGCTGTGCGCTATGTCTTTAATTGGCCTTGCATTTATACAGTTATTTTGTGATGAAGTATGGTTAGAAATGCCAAGGGGCATACATACTGCCTATACTTAGTGGAACCACTTTCTAATAAGCACTATTTATTAAGAGTTTATAACTTCTGTGGCTTTAGATGATTAAAAAATGCATCAGTTATAAATACAGTCAGCAGGTTGCAATAAATATTTCCTTACCCTTTAAATAGTGTATGACTATTATTTGAAGAAAATGGCTGTGTTGAATCATTAAGTTTTGAAATGTATAGTTATTAAACAGAAATGACAAATGATAACCGAATGAGCTGTACCTCGGTTGAGGTAGTTTGTTTAAGAAGATCTGGGCATAGAGGCTCAGCTTGCGCCCAGAAATGACATAAGGTAATGTAAGGTAAGGTATAACCAAAGGGATTTACAACCTGGCAACCCAAAACTGGTTCTTATTGCATGCAAAGTAAAATTAAAGTTTTTGTATCATCACAAAATAACAGCAGTTTACTGCACAATCCCATGGAAACAAAAAAAGCACAGACTCTATGTTTGCATTGATTTCCAGTATTTATTAAGAGGGTAAAAGACTAGGAGCAGCCTCAACTTTATACACCCAACAAAGTTCCCTCATTTTCTCATAAGCTTCTTTTCTTTATCAGTTAATCACAAGTGATCACCACAATATAAATTCACTCTGTAAAATTCAAAAAGTCTAACAAGCTGTGTCTGCTGTCACCATGAAGCACAGTGCTTGGAGGTTAATCTCAGTGTACATATAAGCCATCTATCCCCCCTCTTTCATCCCGTCATGGAGAGACCCATCAGGCAATAAGATCTTTCCCGCATCCAGCCTGTGTGTATAGAAAGGGAAGGTCACAGGGGTCAGAGCCACATCTGGCTCAAGGCTGGGAGATATTTGTCTTCATTCGTACGGACAGGGCTGCGCCACTCGCGGCTCTGCTGTCACAGTTATCTTTGGGAAAGACAGTGATACCCCCAAAGAAGGGAGGGAAAAGTCTCTACGCATTCAGACAAGGAGAGGATAAAAGGATGAATGCGCACAGCAGCCATGGTGAGGTGTTGGTACTGGCAACTTAGCTGGGAACATTGCACACTCTAATACCTGGTGGCATTTTCTTCTTTCGCTGGACCCAGCAACCCAGCTCTTTACTGCCTTAATAATGTCAAGATTAGTGTGTGCAGAGAAGCAATGATGGCTACATGTGGAGCTGACAGCAGAGTAAACTCCCTGCTCATGTCAACAATGTCTCTCCTGAGCGGCATGGAAAAACAAAGCTGGCTGTGAAAGAAAAGAGAAAAAGGGAGACTCTGAAAAGTTAAATATACTGGGTGGGAACAAGGACCAAAAAGATGGCCTGTGATAAATCATGACTGACCAAAATCAGCTGAAAAAAAGGAGAATGATGTTATGATGCCAATGTTAGATTTTCAACTTTTAGGTTGACAAATTAGTCATCAGTCAGTTATAAATAATAAGTCATTCATAGTTTGAGTTCCACATCTTCTAATAAACCAAGAACAAAAGTTAGTTGTTCTGTTTTTCCAGAAGATCTGTAAAACACTCATGAAAAAAAATTAAACCACATGTTACAAAGCATAAACTCTTCTCCAAACTCAATAAAGGTGTCTTGTCAGAAATTGATAGGCTGTAGAAAAAGCTCACTTTCCAATGTGACATTGCAACTGAAAAGACAAAAACACGGCTTTTAATAAACATACAAAATCCAGTAAATCTTCTGAAATGCTTCTTCACCAAGCGAAACCTCTGCGGAAATGCCAAAAACTCCAGTTCTGTGAATGGCCTCTTGAGGCTGGCTTAGGAAAGTGACTCAACCCCCGAGGGGCTCCTATGTTAAAAGCTCAACTTTAAATCAGAAGGAAACATGAATACAGTCTGGAACAAAAAATTGTTCTGTCCTCTTCTTCGAGTTTGGGGTGTGGTTGACTTTTGGAACATTTTAATACAATTATTTGATAAATTGCAGTCATGTAAAAACAAATTTTTCACAGGGCTCTAGTGTATGAAATCTTGTGAAAAACAAAGCACACCCCATGACTCAATAACTTGTAGAACCACCTTTAGAAGAAATAACAAAGTATTTATTTTCTTTTGAGCCCGCCCGTCTTTACAATGTTGCTTCGCTTTATAAAGATTTGTTGCCAGCTACCTTTTATAGAGGCATTCACACTTGCTGATGATCAACTAATTTATTGCATTTGATTAGCAGCACTTGGCTGCCTCTTACCTTCTCAATTCCTATATGAAAGCTATAAGGGTGCACTCAGTTTTTCACAGGACTGCACAGAGTCCTGTGAAAAACTTTTTCACTGAAGTTTGTGGGCAGTCGTTTATGCCCACAAATCTCTCTTCAGGACGTGCCACAGCATTTCAATTGAGTTCAGGTCTGGACTTTCACTGCGCCATTGCAACATCTTGATTCTTTTCTTTTTCAGGCCATTCTGTTGTTGTTTTGCTGGTGTGCCTGGGATCATTGTCCTGTTGCATGACTCAATTTCGGCCAAGCTGGCTGCTGATGGCCTCACATTTGACTGTGAAATACTTTGGTATACAGAAGAGCTCATGGTCACAGTTTCAGTGACTGGAACGTTCCCAGGTCACATGCTTTCAAAGCTTGCTATGTGACCAAATCATTGCCCATTCACCACCGCTGATACTGTATGCCATATTTGGGTTTTAAATGTGGTGCTGTGCTTCATGGCCAGACATATCTGCTTTGATTTTATCTAAGGACAGATAAGGTCTTGAACAGATGGAATTTTACAAACCTGCTTTCATCTTCCTTTAAAAGGGAAAAGCCTTTCTCATCACCCTTCCACATAAGCCATATTTGTTCTGTCTTTTTTAATTGTACTATCATGAACTGTTTAAGAGTTTAAGATGTAGCTCTTAGGTTTTTTTCGCAGTTTCTTTGAACCTTAAATGGTCTGACTTTGGGATGAATTTGCTGGGCTGTCCACTTCTGGGAAGAGTGTGGCTTTTTTGTAAAAACAAACCTGAATGCTCCAACAAACTGTCAAAAGTTTTGCTTTTATAGAGGTGCTCACACTTGCTAACATCAGCTAATCAATTGCATTTGATTAGAAGCACCTGGCTGCTACTTATCCTTTTAATTCCTATAGAAGCTGTAAGGGTATACTTAGTTATTCACAGGTCTGCACAGAGGCCTGTGAAAATGTTTTCCTATGACACTATATGGCTAATTGTGTTATTGTGCTAACCAGGGCTTCATGAAGCAACGGCTGATGTCGCAGATTGCTAAGCCCATCTTTTATATACAGTCTATGTTCTGTAGTTTCAAATATAAACTTTAAGATAAACTGTTAATGTAACAAACTGTTTTCTGTTAGAATAGAAGGTGTTCAATTGCGTGCAGGTAAGTTTACACTGGTTTAAAGAAGTCATCAGCAACTAGTCCTCCGTGACATGGCTGTACTTAAACTGAGCAAGAAGCTGTCACGTTGCTAACATGATGTCTTAATGTTTACTGTGATTAGCATCAACTGTTGAAAAATCAGAGTTAAAGATACTAAAAATCATTCTCTGGCCACCACAAGTGTCTCTGCGAAAGTTTATGACAATCTAGCCACCAGCCAGCAATCCAGTTACTAACACAACATTTTTAACAAGAAAAAAAGAAAAAATGTAACTGGATCACCAAAGTAAGAAGAAATAACCCTAAACAAAGCATGTAGGTCTTTTTGAAATTTCATTTGATTTCCTCCATTAGTTGTTGTGATACTTCAGTCTGGGCCAAAGACTGAGCGCTTCCTGCCCTTACAGCCATGCTGATGATGACCACGTTTGAGTTCTGTAGTCAGACTAATAAACAATGGAAAATTTGAAACACAAAGCAGAATAATGGCACATTTTCAAAGTGGGATTTATCTGCAGGTAAAAGGCAAACATTTTCAAATTGGTAACAGTTATAAGAAGTGTATAGGCATGTCCAAGGATTCTCCTGAGTCCTTGGAAGCAAGAATGTGCAATCCTGTGTGTGTGTGTGTGTGTGTGTGTGTGTGTGTGTGTGTGTGTGTGTGTGTATTAGTCATGTTGAACCTAACAACTGTTTGCACTGTGAATACTTACCATTTTGGAGGGGCAAAAAACAATTACACATCTATAATGTAAATTATTGCTCATAATTTCAAGGTAACAACTTAATTCACCAGGAAATTAATATATGTCATCTAAAGTGATGGAAACATGTCTTTGTGTGTGTTTATTGCAAACACTCCCAATGACTGTCACTGGAACTTTTAGTTCCGGTGAGAATCACCACTGGCATTTTTGCCAATACAGTGAATCAAGAAACGTGAACAAAGATAAACAGAAATCTCAGCTCAACCCAACATACACACACTCTAGCACAGCCCAAAAAGACGGAAAAAAATCCCATAAGCCTCTATGGAATTCCACTGTAATAATAGTGGAAACCCAGCCAATCGCCTCTTGGCTGTATCTGGCGATCATCGAGCTCTAAGATGTACAAGCTCAGTCTTGCGTGTGTGTGTGTGTGTGTGTGTGTGTGTGTAATATGCAAACATGAAGTTTTAGAACACCAAGCAGGAATTTATTTGAGCTTCTGTCCTGATGAGCAGGGAACAGAGCAGAAATCGACTCACACAGGTTTCCCATGGTGCTACACTGGAAGACCGTGGAGTGTTAACAATGAGCAGCTTTACTGAGTTAACTCATGTTCAGGATTTGAAGTCATACTCCATTCAGTATGACTTCTGAATAAGAAGCAGGGCAACACAGTGGTGCAGTGGTTAGCGCTGTCACCTCACACCAAGTGGGTTCCTGGTTCAAATCTGCCAGTCTCTGGGCCCCTTCTGTGTGGAGCTTGCAAGTTCTGCCTGTGTACTCCAGTCGCCCCTTCCCTGTCTAGAGCAGGGGTTGGCAATCTTCACTATCAAAAGAGCTTTTTTTTAAGCAATTCTAGACCAAAACTAGGTATCAAAGCACATTTGAGCCTCATAATACCTACTTATTTAAGCTATTTGCTATATGTTCATTGTGTTTAACTTAATATTTACCTCCAGTAACAAAATAACTTCCCAACTTTGGAATAAATAAAGTATATCTTAGTGACACAGCCTTTTAAGTATAAATGGCATTACTAATAGGTCTAATGAAAATCTTATACCATATGATTATTATTCAGGGGCTTTTTATGATGATTTAACAGTTTAACTATGCATTTCTGATTACACCTAACCAAATTCTTGTTAAATATATGGAATCACAGAACTATTAAAATTGAAACTATTTATTTAATATTTACTTATTTTTGTTACCAAGAAAAAAATGGAAGTCAAATATCTACTAGCATGTTTTGGCCTACTACCTAACTATCTAACAGTGGTCTCTATTCCACTTTGAGTCCTCCTTGTGATTGTGCAAATGAATAAAATTAAAAAGAGCCTGCTTTGATCAAATACAGGATCAAATAAAGGAACAAAAATATAAACATTTCAGTTTTATTTTGACTTAATTCCAGCAGTAGATCAAGTGTATTAGCAAGACATTGTTTCAACCTTTCGCTTTCACTCATGTGCCTTGCATGCCGGACAGAGGTAGGTACCCTTACCCATTGTATTTGGTCGTGTCACAAGTTGCAGAAGTATTGATTTAATGTTGTACCTGAAATGAAAAAAAAATACTTAGGGAAATACTGAAGATGGACCCATGATTTCTTAATTTGGGTCTCCCTAGCAGAACTGTGATGTCTGAAAAGAAGAGATTATTATGTATTTTGACTTACACTGCAAGAAAGAATATTTCACTCCAGTGGATTAGTGAAAAGGGCACCGACTGTTAAAGAATGGCAAAGGGTGCTAGTGTACTTTGTGCCACTGGAATATTTGACATGTATTTTACATTTACAGATGGATCAGTTCTTAAAACCATGGGAGCCTTATCTTGAATACACAGAGCTTGAATAGTTTTATTTGTTTTCGATGTGCTGTTTGGTTCTGTTCATTTTTTAACACATCATCTTCATTCAAATGTGTTCATTCTTTTGCAAAAGGTTGGAAAAATTATAAACATATTGTTGGGAAAAATTAGTCTTGGGTCCGGTGGTCATAATTTGGGCAAAGTAATTAACAGCTTAGAATTTGAATGTTTTCAAGGACAGCGATTCTAGGATAAAACATATTTACCCCACATTTCTCATAACTGAACCAGGAGATTTCACATCCAGCATGAGAAAAGCTCATTAAAATGGCTGTAGTTCAGTGAAGAAAACATGAAACATGCAAAATGTTGTGACTAATAGAAAACCTGATTTTTCAGTGCAAGGGTCCTGGCAGTCTGACATGAAGCCTGTAGATGTTTTACAATAAAGCTCAGAGTTGTTCTTCTTAGGACGGAGTCTCTCTGTAAGTTGCCATACCAATTATCCTTAAATAAGTACAACTGTTTTACTAATCAGCCATTCTGTGAGAGCAGATGCAGCTATTTTCCAAGCACTGACGTCTGATGGAACAAAACATCATTTGTGTTCTTTAATGCAACCCATACCAGACGGGTGGAGCTCCAGGATATAGAGACTTGTGAGCAGGAAAGTACACTGACCTGATGTGCCATCATTGTTAAACTGTATTACTAACAGGCTTTTTGAGCTTTCGCTATCTTTTCAGTAGATTATTTTTGGGAAAAGAGACAACACTATCATCAGAGCTGACTGGGAACCACCAAAGGCACACACACACACACCTACTAAACACACATCTGAACCATAACAAAACACAGGTAACAGTCTTATCCATGTAAGACAAAGTTTAAGGAAAAAGGACCAATATCATAAAAGTCCAATGAACATTTACAGGTAGTATATGTTCAGTCAGTGTGTACATGTTATTGTCAGTCTATGACAGTTTGAGCCACAGTCAGTAAAGGAAAAACACTTCTACAAATCTCCAAACTGCCAGTCAGTGTTGTGTCTGCAGGCTGGGTGGATTTGGGATTCACAGAGAATATAAAATAAGACTAAGCCATACTAGTTGCTACATGAAGCTGAAAAAGGATAATCAAATTAACTCAACTTCATCCTCTGGCAACCATTGATGTCAGTTTCATATCTTGTGCCTATTCATCTAGCAGCTGTAGGGATATTTTTCAAGAGAAAGTTAAAACTTTCCAAGTCATGGGAACACAGGAGTCTTCAAGGTTGTTCTTGCCTTAAACGAAATAATACCTCTACCAAGATGTGTCATTCAAACCCACAAAATCCAATCTCATAGTGCTGGATGAAGAAAAGCCAAGGGATTAGTGAAAACTGATCGCTGATTGTCTGTACAGAATGTAATGGCAATTCATCTAGAAGGTAATTGTAGTCCTAAAATCAGTCATCACATTCACACAAGTAAGTCCTCCATAAAAACCAAGGAGGTCTTTTCTCCCTGGCAGCTGTGCTTAAAAATAAAACTGAGGTGGACTCCTTTAAACTGGGCAAACTCTAGCTGGGCAGGCAGCATCCAACTGGAACAACCTTTCCATTTGCACAGTACTACACCATCCAAGACATGACACCATCCCAGTACTGGTGCTGTAAGCGCTCTCCATTTTTATAGTAGATTATTATTGGCACACAGGGCAGCACAATGCTGTCGGACACAGAAAACACACACTCAAAAAGAGAGCTACAATAATTTGGAGATCAATGAATTATTCAGTGAGTCTCTCAGCCTCGTGGACACTGCTGTTTTCAAAGTCACTGGGGACCTGCATGCTATGATGTCAGAGCTGTCCATATGCTCCAGTGATGCTTTCATCAGCCAAACATATTCTGCTGGTTTGGGGCTTGTTCTCAAGCTGGATCCTGCCTCCTTGCCCAGACGAGGAAGTCAACAGGATTCATCCCAGGCCCCAATGTAGAAAGCAGTTGGCAGTCTTCACTGTGAGTATGAGAGACTTGCTGCGTTGCTGAGCAGTCAGGCTGTTGTGATTCTGTTACTCCAGCTGGCTTGGCTCAGTGTACGAAGTCCATTAGCAGGATAAAGGTACAGTATTCTCTTGTGCCCCAGCTCTGAGGGTAATGGCCCTATCTGGAAAAGGACTTCCAGATGAGATGGGGATGCCTGACTGTTTGCAAATAGATAAGGAAAAGAGCCATCCTCCTTTGTTCATGGGAGTTGGAATGGGAAGTGCTTTAAACCCTTACATTTGTACACATTTTCCCAAAATAACTAAATCATGTAACTGATAAGCTCACAATCCAGTCTGCTCAGACTCATGTCTATATATCTGTAGTGCCAATAAAAAGTTTTTGCACAAATTAGCTCATAACTCGTTTTATGGAAGTCCAGTAACACCAGAATATAAACTAAAAATGAAGGTAAACAGTTAAAACTGCTCCAAAGTTTATGAATGAGATACTCAAAAGCAACTTTAACCCTAGTACTGCCGGACCTCAATATATTGATGTCCCAGATAAGTTTCGTGTACTGCCGGTTGTCTATATATGGATCACTTCCGGTGTTTTCATTCGCTGCCGGTCGTCTAGCTGGCAGGACAAGGATTAAGATTCAAATTCTGATGACAAAAATCAAGGATAACATTAAAAGTTATAAATCCATAATCATGAATCAGTAATGTCTTAGGTCAAAATTATGCAACAGAGCCCAAATATAGAAGCTAAATATAAAAAAGTCAAATCATTATTTGCTGAATTTGATCAATCACAGCTGAACAGGTCAGTTATTGGGAGTTATATCCCATACATTTACTCATAATTTAGACATAGAATCTGAACATTTTGTTTTACTTCTTCCTGTATCGAGCTTCATGGTTCACCCTGTTATTTTATACATTTTAAAGTTTATTTTCACTGCTACAATGTTTTGGCTTCCTTCATCGACTGAAATCTAAATGTAAGGACAAAAAATAATTCAACACCTGCATAATGAATCCTGGTACCAACAGAATGAACAGGTGCCAGGCAGAGTGGCATCACACAGACACAAACATGAGTGGAAATGCACGTTTATTACTGATTATAGCCAAACAGACAGCTGGTACAGACCTGCTGAGTTGCTCTTCAGAAACAAATCACTTCAGTGAGAAATACGTCATCACTCCTCTCAGCTTGTATACAGTGGGTCAAATATTCCCTCAAAAAAAAGGATCTGAAACAGTCTTAGCAGAATAATGTGTGCAAACCTCTAATAGCTGAGGAAGAGGGGGTACTTAAAGGAAGAGGAGATGGAGAATATGCTGCAAATTACAAGAAAGATCACTTTTGTTTTTCAAATTGTTGAGACGTGCTTGGCGGTTAAAAAGAAACACAACAGGCAGTGACAACATAGACCTACACACCATCTAAAAACACACATTCATTGCTTTTTTATTATTATTAATAAATTAGGCAGCCCTGCTATGTGAAATACCTCCCAGGTGGACAGCAAACAGACAATAACTGTAACAATACAGCCATTAAAGAGACAAAGATTTGAACCATCATAAGCAAACAGGACAGGCCTCCATTTTTAAAGTGCTGCACTTTTGCAATCTGTTTCAGGACAAACCAGGTGACCTTATGAATAAAAACTATTTTAGAATCAATGAAATGCACTTTTGCCTGGTGTAACTGGTGGCTTAGCCAGTACTAGCAAACTCTGATTCATCTCTACTTATTCTACTGTAACACTCATGATCGCACCAAAGGGCATAGATCAATAAATGTGACATTTATTTACACTGATTAATCCTTCAGTATACAAAATAGTGAAAAAAGGCCATTTACAATTTCTCTAAACTCACAATCACCCCCGAACATCTTGTTTTGTTTGATCAAAACCAAATATGTTTAATTCACTCATCTATGGAAAAGGAAGAACCAGTCAGAATTGATCCATTATTCATAGCTGGAGATATATTTCTGTCGATTAACCAGTCAATCCACTAATTATATTGCACACCAATCAGCCATAACATCAAAACCACTGACAAATTAAGTGTTTATCACTGATCACCTCCTGTGGTAATAGCACTCCCTGACAGCAGCAGTCTCCCTCTTTAGTACAAGGACAAAAAAACAATCTCAGGAAAAGTTTAAGCTTTTGACCCAACAGTGAATTCCTCAGATTCCAGTCTGATCAAGCAGGAAAGCTTTGGAGTAAGCTAGATCCATGGGGGGGCTGCACCCTGCAACCCACAGGACCAAAAAGATCCACTGCTGAGGTTCTATGTCCATGCCCTGATTGAGAGCTGTTGTGGCAGTACACGGGAGACCTAAATAGTGTAAGTCAGGTGGTTTTAATGCTATGACTCATGGGTATAAAGTGAAGTGAACCAGGGAAATTATTCTGCAATGTCCACTTCAGTGCTGTTCAAAAGTTACAAGGTCTAAACTGTAAAAAATGTTTCTACTTCATAAAGAAGATAATGAATACCACACAGACAGATGAAAACATTAAAAGAGTAGATGTAATCTGGGAGCAGTGATATTCAAGCTGCAAAAAATAAATGTGGAAATGTACATAGCTATAAATGATTTTAGCTGGGAGGAGTCGCATGTGATATTTAAATTAAACACAAAAACGACAAACATGCTGTAAAGCTGTTTAGTAAGTACCATCACTTGTTAACAAGTCATAAGAGACATCTGACTTCACTGTAAGTACAATCTTCAGAGTCACAGAAGGCATTTTAACAGTACTCCTGCAGAACTGATGTGGCATATCAAGCAATGTTTGAGGCCTACACAGTGTAACAGGTGAGACGGGAAAGCGAGGGTTATAATAATCTCCTGGTGAGTGCATGCACATGTTCTGTTGTTTAAGTTGTCAGTAGCTTCCAGTTTTCTCAGAGGGAAGGTGTACTGCAGAGCTGTGAATCCCTTCTAGCATTACAGCGACAAATGCTTTGCAAATGTCAATGTCTACCTCCCTCTTTGTCTCTCCCCTCCTGTTGAATGAAATCTTGACATTCCTACAGTTACTTCATGCACAGAGAGAGAAAGTCGCAGCCTTTTCTCCTGCTCTTCTGAGCTGTTGTTCTGCTGTGTGGGTTGAGCGTGACAACAAAGTCATCTGCTAGCGAAGACCTCTGGGTTGCTTTGAACTGAAACGTCCTATTCAAAGCACCTCCAACTACCTCATGTATTTCTAGTTCAAATATGTCCAAAGAGTAAAGTCCACAGAAGAAAAAAGGGAAATTTATTATTTCTACTGAGAAGACGCTGTTATTACTCAGTGGGACACATGTTGCGGTCTTTGCAGCAGAAGTAATGCACCACCACGCCATTAGGGTACCTGGCAAATGCACTGGAAAAGAAAAAGAAATGAGTGAATGCTTTAGTGCTGTAAGATTGTTATTGCATTATAGCAGATAAAACAGCTTTAATCAAAACTAAGGAGTAAAATAAATGTGCACATGGTATGAAATTAACAGCAGCTTAGGGCTAAAACCCCCATAACTAAATTAATAAAACGTCCATATAATAAAATATGACAGTATTACAATCCTAGATTAGTAAGAGTTAATGCATTAAAAAGCAAATAGAAATAATTTAACTTTCAAATATTAATAGTAATAAAATATAAAAATGTAAATTGAATATGAGGGGAAAGAAGCCAGCTTTCTGAGTAAATGAAATCTGGACAGGACAGTCTAACCTGTTTCCTATTTTCTTCTTGCAGACTCTGCAGGTCTTCTCTTCTGTAATGACACACTTAACCTGCTGATGAAAGATCCGCTCCTCCTGCACCTGAAATCAGAAAACATGTGCAATATAGTGAATCATTTTGTTTCTGTGGTGCAGTTGCCCGTTTGCTAGATTAGAAGACACAAAATCTTCCTCTCCAATCCTCCATCACCCCTCACTTCAACGCAGATATTCAAAAATACGAGGCGACAGATGGAGGATAACATCTTGTGTAAAAGTCTGTGGTTTCACTCCAAGTCCCCTGCTCTTTTTTAATTTAAATTAAGGGACATCATGAGTCCTGTCACTGTTTCTGAATCACCTGTGGATTGCAGACCAGTTCATCTCAACCTGCAAGGTTTAGTCCCTACAGTGGAGTCTGAAAGGACTCAGGAAATAAGAAAAAAATTATATGAAAAGTACTTTTAAAATATATGCAGTAAAAGTGTAAATATTTTGTTGTTTTTCAGTATAGTTTTACATTTTGGGTCCTTGAAGAAACATCAGAAATAAGGAAAAGTAATAAATGTGTGATGTAGCTTACAGCGTGTTTTTAGTGGTATCAAACAGCTAGAACCAAACCAGCATTTAACAGCACCAAAGTGACATCTGGAGGTATGTGTACAAGCTGTTTAATGTGATGTAGCTGAGCTGTTAATTAGTTTGCAAAAACGTCAGCAGCCCCTGGCTGTTAATGTGACCATCTGCCCTGGTTTAGATACAAAATACACAAATATGGTTTTAAATTATGCTCAGTGGAAACAAGTTGTCCAACCATGTTGAGAGAAACCTTTTTCTAAAAAGTAAGAAAAATATATATTTTATTGTGGGACTAGAAATTCTGAAAATTACATTTCGCTTTCATTACATTGCAGAGAGTGACTTAATTTAGTAGATTATTATTCAGCTTAGTTTTAGTTAGACAACAATTAAAAAGAAAAATGCTACAAAAATCATTTTTGCTTCACTTAACTTTGCAGAGCTATCCAAAGACAAAAGACATGTATTATGCAAATCTGGTTCATTTAGTTGACTGCCATCAATTAACAGACATGCAACCCCTGGCTACAACAGTAACTCGTCAGCGCTTTAAATCAAGGAAACACAAAGTGCTACATCTTTGATGATTTTCTGTCGATGAGTTTATGTAAACGGTGCTTCTAGCACATCTGAAGGCTGTTCATCATATGTCACTTAAAAAAATCCAAGATCAACTGGAAGATTCAGGAACACCCAGAGTTAAACTGGTTACATTAATCTGCTTTGTTCTGTTCTTTGAACCTGAATTTATATTATCAATCAATGACATGAAATCATTGCAAATTCCCATGTTCATTGACTAGGGTTTTATTTTATCTCAGTAATGAAACTATAAGCAGCAACTCTGACTGAAGGAATGAATAGAGAGAGAGGGCACCCTAAAGCCTGTGTTAAAGAGATATGAATAATATGTATGATTTGCACTGAAAGGTAATAACGTGAAAGAAGCAAAATAAAGGAGCAAATTAAACATGCAAGAAATTCTGCTGCTAATGAAATTAATACAGTTTTTACTAGGTGCTTTTAGAGAACACTTACATGATAAAAACAACAATATCATAAAGATTCAATAAGCACAACAGCATCAAAATCAAGCAGAAAAATCAAACGGAATATAAAACTGAAAAAGACATTTGAGTAAGGGAATCAAAGTTAAAGAAATGCAGAGTGGGTCCGTTTTAGGGTTAACTGTTGCAAACTTTGTCCACTGTGCTAATGCAGTTATGATTTACACAATCTCCTCATGAAATTCTATATATTTTAGGAAAGTATCGGCACAACAAGGACCTGGGAACAAAAAAAGGGCAGAACTAAGGGAAAATATAACTGGGGGGCGAGTTGGACCAGACTCGACCCTGGCTGCAGAATCATTTACCAGATTCATAACCCAATTTTCAAGCATATAGAAAGGCGGCTTTCCTCTGAGTCACTGGCAGGATGCAGCAGAGCTCATTGGACATCCCTCCTGTTTGTGTCATATCAGGGGTATGGTGGTGTAACTTCTTTATTTTGTTTATAATTGTTTAGTAGTAATGATAGGAAATCCGTCATTTGTCGCTCATTATGGGAGCTAATAAATTATAAATGTAAATTCTCTCCCAACTGAAACAGTAACCCTCTATCATAGCACAATTTTCTCTGCACTTGAAGTGGTCTTCTATTAAGTACACTATTCCAACCGGTTCCTCTCATGAAAAAGGTCATTTAAGTCCGCTCTCTAATCTTGTTTATATTGGATAAACCTCTTTACATTGGTTAATACCTGGGTTTGACCTAACGGATGTGTCACTGTGACAACCAATCTAACAACTGTTTCGAAGAACCGAGATATCCGGGATCACACCAAATTGTCGTCAGTTTAATCCAACTAAAACGTTAATCCAACGGGCCCGAGGAAAAGACTCCACCAGAATCACTGAATTTATCCACATTATGCTTCAACTTCACATCTAAAGGGAGGTTATACCATTCCAGCTGTTTATCCTTGAACCTGAGGATCTTAAAAACTCTCTGCATCGCATGTGAATATGTTTGCTCAACTGTTCTTTAACATGTACTGAAGGTTTCTCAGATTCATTTGGGGGTTTTTTTTGTCGTTTTTTTTG
Organism: Etroplus canarensis; assembly: GCA_015106775.1. Classification (NCBI taxonomy): domain Eukaryota; kingdom Metazoa; phylum Chordata; class Actinopteri; order Cichliformes; family Cichlidae; genus Etroplus; species Etroplus canarensis. The sequence goes on along the minus strand of VUQH01030375.1, from coordinate 30,472 downwards.
GCATGCCACTTTTTTAAGGAAAGGGGCAGAGACCAAACTTCCTTCTCATCAAACAGTGATGAATTCTCAATAACACATAACAAAATAGGGTTTCACTGGCTAACTATACTGAATATTAAAATTCAGGAGGCACGTGATCACACTGTCCAGGACTCACCCTGAGGAACTCGGCCTGCAGCAGACTCTTCAGCACCTGGTTGCAGCGTTTCCTCTGGGCCTTCTCCTCCAGGACGCTCTCCAGGAAAACCCGGATCTCTCGGATCTGAGTGTTTGCTGGGAGCAAATTGATGGCCTGGAAAAACACCAGCTTGTTAAGCATCGCTAAACACACATGGTTCGTTGAAAAGTATTCTAAAGCTCAAGGGAACTTTGTGGATTACATGGCACATTACACAAATTTTAAAATAATACAATTTCAAAGAGTATTTTCTCCAGCAGTGGTGGTAAATTTCATGTTGTGGCAAAAAATTCAAAGAAAGCAATGACAAAGATGTATAATCGTAATTTTCAGATGCATTAGGCTTTTTATTCTATACTTGTTCATTTTAAAGTCATAATATTAAATCAAATTACCTCTCTTGGAAAAACTCATTTGCTGTCCTACTTTGTGTTACATGATCTCCTCCAACCTTCTGACTGCATCTTCTCCTTCAAAATAACTTAATTACATCTCCTGTGCGCTTTTTACGTGACTGTTTAGTAAAACCAAACACAATCAAGGCCCAGTTGTTTTACTATCCTGCTTGATTTAATGAAATGAAATTAGTACAAATTGCCTTGTTAAACTCTAACAGCCAGCACTGAGCTAAGTGTTTTCTGCTGAAAAAGAACGGGAAGGAATGGCACTGGGATTTAGATTCTACAGTATTTTTGTATTTAAACAGTAACACAGTTTGTGTGTAATTACTAAATGATACATCTAAACAGGAAGTCAATTCTCTACTACTGAAAAACAAAAATACTGAGATACAGTACTGTGCAAAAGTACTGAGCCACCCCTCATTTCTTTATATTTTGCAAGGAAAATGGGAAGTGGGTGCAACAATTTAATGACGAGTGCGAACATAAATGGAAATAAGGCACATAAAGGCAAGAACAACACAGCACGGTCTAAACTTTCGCGGGCAGGCTTTCTTGTAACGTCTTTAAGCAGTCTTTAGGAATAGTTTTACGAGCTTCTTGAAGGACATTTCAAAAGCTCGTCTTTGGATGTTGGCCGCCTTTTGTTCTTTTCTGTCAAGATGATCCCGCACTGATTCAATAATGCTGAGGCTCTAGGGAGGACAATTCATGACTTTTACTGTTCTGTTTGCTTTTCTCTCCAAGTAGGCCTGTCCAGTATTGACAGTGTGTTTGGGATCATTGCCAGGCTGAAAAATGAAGCCACTGTCAATCAGATGCTTTCCAGATGGTATTGCATGGTGAATCAAAATCTAACAGTACTTTTCTCTGTTCATAATTCCATCAATTTTGACAAGATCCCCAACACTACTTGCTGAAATGGAGCCCCAAACCAAGACAGATCCTCCACCATGTTTTACAGACGGCTATAGACACTCACTGTATCTCTCTCCTGACATCCTCTGTACATATTGATGACAGTCTGAACCAAATATTTCACATCTGGAATCATCGTTTCTGGACCCATGTGTATGGAGGAGACTGGAGGCCAGAGAAGCGGTGACTCAAACCCTCCCGAGCACTGCCGAGGTGCCCTTGAGCAAGGCACTGGACCCCCACATTTGCTATCCTTGGCACCTGTGATGGACAGCCTTCACTTAATACCCACCTCTTTACTGCATGTGTGTGCTTAACAACACAAGATTGTGCATATTTAGAATTTGTAATCTCCCTATGAGGGACAAATTAAAAAAAAGAGTGTCTCATCACTCCATAAGACCTCTTGCCACTTATTTTCAGTCCAGTTCTTGTGTAATTTGGCATACCTCAGCCTTTTCTCCCCGTTTCCCTTGTTTAAGAATGGCTTCTTGACAGCCAACCTTCTACTGAGACAATTTTTGATTAAATTTCAACAAACAGTAGATGGATCAACTGAAAGAGCTGCATCTTTTAGGTCCTGTGTCAGGTCTTTTCTGGATTCCTCCCCTATTTTTATGACATTCTTAAGGACACAACCTTCAGATACTGTTCACAGGTCAGTGTTATGTGGTTTAAACAAACAAAAAACACATTCCTCTAAAAATCGTCAGGTACAAGGACTAGACTGAAAACGATTAAAAAAGCCGCCAATAACCCAAAGACAAACTTTGAAAGACCTTCAAATAATAGTACATAAAATATAAAGAAATGATGGCTGGCTCAAGACTTTTCCACAGTACCATGTCTAAAATACAAATTCTTACATAAGGCAGTCTGTTTACTATCCTAAATAATATGCATTGTAATTACATTTTCAAATACACCATGGCCTTTTTGATAGTTACCCTTACATGTAGCCACAAGCTGTTAAATTTTTCTTGTATCAAATTACTGAAAAAGTTTGTCCTAAAATGCTTCTATAGATTTTTCTATTTTTCTATATGGCTTCAGTTAGCACAGAGGTTCAACACAAAAAAGCAGGACCAGACAGCACTCTCAAGGTCCAAAAAGCTGTTCTGTAAAGGTGAAGCCGCCCTTTTCAGGGGTGTGATTAAAGTGAAATAAAATTAGAGGCTGAACAGAAGTAGACTAAAGTTAAAATTCCTTCTCAATATTAAATGTAGTAGTCAATTTTTTTTTTTTTTAGCACTTTAGGGACTTCATGTGTCATTTTCTGCTATCTAACTACTGTTCCTAAGAGCAAGAGAAAACTTTCTCAGCTTTAAGCCACCTTCAGGGACAAGTCCTTAAGGTTAAGGATGTACTAGTTGGTATGATGTGCCATCTCATGTCTTGAGTCAGAAAACACGGCTGTTTAATACACACTTAAAAATGTGAGGTAAAAATCTGCCTGTGACAGAGAAGTGGTGAAGTAAGATATTCTCCCAAATGCGGATAATGCTGCACCACGTATCCACAGGCACACAACTAAAACAGAAATCTGGAAATATTTATCCAATGCATTCAACAGCAGACAAATAGAAAAATACAGGTTTATGGTTTTGTTGGACATTTTCTTGAGGAGATTGACTTCTTATTTACAAAATCTGTTCATTATCATTCCTTTGGAGTAAAGAGGGCAAACCTTTGCCCTCTTGTCCTTTGACTTCAAGGTGTTTAACATGCAGTCTCGCCAGTCTCACGTCAGGGGCATGAATAGTGGTACACTCGTTGGTACACACCTAATATGACCATTTATGTTAAGAATGAAAAAATAAATCCTGATTACATTTCTCCCTTGCACACAAAAATATGTGCATCAAGTGTTATAATACATAACTAAGAAAACGAGACAAAATGACCCACAAAGATAAAAGGATGGCTTCAGATCAGATGTTTTGCATAAAGTTTTGTATTATCTTGTTGCTTGGCAAGGCAGATTCTGGGAGAAAGGCCTGGGGAAATGAAAGCAGGGCGCCATTAATGTCAATGAGGGAGCGTGGCACAGAAAGATGGAGTGCTCTGAACCCCAAACATGCTCATCTTCCTGCAGTGTTCTACTTGACAGTCTGATAATTTGACATGTTTGTGATATGAAATCAGCAGTCCCTTTCACAAATGAAATCGTCATTCCGTCACAGATAGAATTTGGTCTGTTATTGTGTTTGCAACAAGAATACAACTTCCAACAGCGTAACATGCTCAATATAAGTTAAAGCGTTACCAGTGACACAGGTGAAGCTTTTCAAAACTAAACCTTTTCTCCTTTGTGCTAAGATATGGTGACACTAATATTGAGTTTTTTTGGCAATTGGTAGTTGGATTACATTAAAAAAAATTAAGGCTGCAGATAAGGAACTTTTATGTTTGAAATCACATCGATTCTTGCACCAAGTAAGACAGATTTAAGATATTTAAACTACAACACAAAGGCAGCAGCCTGATTACTGCTCAACAGTGTGAGCCGCTTTCATTTTGGTCTACAGACAAATCAGATCAAATTTTTAAAGAATACATGTTCTGTTCAGTTGCTGCTTTCCTTTCACAAATGTTGGATCATTTATTTTGTGAGAGCCATTGCCACCAATAAAGATGCTTTTTAATCTAATTTTAATCCAGCCTAAGCAAGCTGACTCTCTCCTGGGTTGAGTTAAAATGTAACACTTTCATCAACTGAGTAATGAGTTTGAAGGTTTGTGAGTTACTGCAAAGCAAAGTGAAGTTATTTTATGTCAGGGGACTCAAGTCAAACTGAATTACTGTCACATTACTGCCAATGGCCTAAATAGACACTGACACAGCCTGTACTGAATTGATGCCGTTAAACTTTTGATACTATACAAAGAAATGAAAACCTGAAACATTTTTAATTTTACCAGAGACCAGACTGCAGTTTATTAAATCCCTCTGGTGAGAAATGCTGTGCTTATGCAACCATTGTTTACCTTGGTGGTGTTGAGCTTGCTGTGGTGTAGCTCCAGGACCTGCAAGGCAGCCTGGAGGTTGGCCTGAGGCTCAGATAGCTCCATCTTGATGGGCCCAAGGCAGTGGACGTCAGGAGGTGACAGATACATTCGCAGCAGAGACAGATAAACCTACAGGACAGAAATACAGCTGGTATTAATAGGCTTGGACTTGTTTATTTTAAAATAAATGTACCTGTGTAAGTAGTTCTACTTCTCATGTTATTGGTTTGCCTTATGGACATAATTTGCAAAAACAAAATATTCAAATGGTTTGAACCTGTGTGAAAACAAGATATTAAGATTCACCAATTCAGTATCTGACCACATGTGAAATATACTCATAATCTCCCCATCTGTTCCTGAGTTACTGCAAGGAATTATGGTCCACAGAGTGTTTTAGCAGAACACCATGTCAAGCTTACTCTTGACCTTTTAGATATAAAATGTTTACACTTGCCCATTTTATCCTAGTTAGCGAAATGTGTCATAAGTGGCACAATATTTGAGTTATGGCCAAAACCATGTTTTATATGGGTACGGTGACCTTCAACTGTTAAAGTCACCTCATCTTTGAGTCCAAATGAAAATGTCTGCCAAACTTGGGTAAATTTCCCTGAGCCATTCGAGAGTTATTCAAAACAAGAAAAAGGAATGGACAAGCCAGCCACATACTATCATGTCAGCTGTCATTTCAGGTTAGCTGGAAAAAAACTGTTTTTTTATTTTTTGATAAATACAACTGTGTCATAAATAATCCATTATATTTGTACAGCACTTTCAGCAAACATAAAGGCACTTATTAGAAGGTAGCAAAGTATACAAAGTGTGGTCATAAAAAAATAAACAACACAACACAACTTTAACAAAATCTAGGAGGACAAAACAAACTCAAACAATCTGAGTGAAAAAGGTTAAGAATCTAAGATGACACTGGAAACTACTTACATCTTTATTTCCTTCAAGTGAACTGTTGTAATGTCGGTGACAGTATCTGCAAACAAAGTATACAGACAAGCATGAGCAAATACGAGGATATATGGAGAATCTGCTTAACTCCATGATGTCATTGACTAATTTGACAAATGTAATAATGTAAGCAATTACACTAGCTCTGCATTGCAGAAAATTTTTGCAGTTAAACATAATTTTAGGCAATGAGCTAAGCCCATGACTTTCACTCTTTTAGAGTCAGAAATGCTTGAACAGATTAACATCAGTCAAATTAGTTTGCAAACATTCAGTTGGTGATGGGTGTTACTTTCAGACACACTTGCGCAGGATTTGGTGGTGACTGCAGGAGTACTCACTCTTCAGCCATGTGTGTGTCTTTCAGGATGTGTACATAGATGAAGAGCGCCTGCTCATGTTTACCCATACGACCCAGAAGCAGAGCTCGTTCCTCCAGCAGGCCTTGGAGATGGAAACCAAGTTAAAAGTGTGAGCTAATGAAAAAAAAAATGTGGGACGTACTTTGTTTTTCTTTCATCCGTTTCATAAATATTACATATGTTTCTAGTTTGTATCATAAACACTTAATACCCATCAACATACAGAGTAAACACTACAGTTCATTAACTTCACTGTCACATTCTTTAGGAAGAATCAAAAAGTTAAACTCACATCCGTGTTTGTATTTGCCAAGCAAACAGTAGGTGTATCTCATCTATGCACTGTCCACACATTTGTCATCTAAGTGTAAAGTCAATTCCTACCATCAAAGGGAAAGTCACTGATGAGTCGGGCAGGTTCGTAGCATGTAGAAATATCCAGGAAAGACAGCAGCTTGTTCCTGAACTCTCCCAGTTCACCCTTTTCCTCCCCTGCAGGAGCAGGTGGCACACCTACAATAACAAAGCTTTTTATTATAGAGCTGAAACTCTCGTTCAGGTAACTGATAATTCCATGAAAAGAAATCTGAGAAAAAATGTAAATAAATCACTACTTCCACTTTTTTAAGTAGATGCTGCTCTTCATATCTGTCTAAAGTGTTTATTGAAATTTTAAGGGTTTCAGATCACTGGTCAGCCAAAACAAGCATTCAAGGTGATTAAGGGGATTTCTGCTCCTTTTTGTGGAAAAATGATTGATGAATGATTAAAGAAAATGGTGACAATTGAATAACTAAAATAATCGTGGTAGTCCTCATTACCAAAGATCAGTCACATAGCATGACAAAAACAAACCCATTCGGACTCAGCAGGTTTCTGTTTTGTCAGTGAAAAAATAAAGCTACATTCTCAATGTGATCTGAGCCCAGAAATTGTAAATTTCAGAATGTGCTACCCCATACCCAAGGTAAAGTAATATCTAACTGCATATATTCACTCCTCTTGGCTTGGAGTATCACAATAATCTTAGAGAAACATTCTTAACTCTTAATAGATGTGCTGTATGTGCTTGGAGTGCAAATCGTGACAAAAGCCTCCCCAAGAACAGATTTATCTATTTTATTAGTCGTTTTTAGTATTCGTTTTTGCAAATAGAGCACTCATTAATGAGCATTCCTGCTCAGAGACGGATAGACTTGATAATAAGTCCTGACATAGGCTTTACTGGCAAAGCTGTGAGAGACTACTCCCTGAATGAAGAGCTGAAGTGAGCCCATATCCAGTGCAGTAACGAAATCACATGAAAATTCTAAAATAAATTAAAAAACAAAGAGCTCTTCTGAAAGTGAGATTATTTTAAGAGGGCAGATTTTACAGGATGATATTAAAGTTCCAAGGTCTTGCTGCCCTGCAGTTCTGATGATACATTTATACCTCCATTTACTTACTTACTTCTTATTACCTTACAGTGACAGGAAGACATTTCATATGTCAAGCTTCATTAATGTATCAATATGAACATTAAAAAAATCCCTTCATTTCTTGTTGAGCTGCCCAACAATATGAGTTACTTTCAGTTTCTAAAGTTTAGGGGAAAAAAACTTACTGTAAAACCTTTGTACTTAGATACACCATGACCTCAAGTCTATTCTTGGGCATACCTTTTGGCAGAATGTTGAGGTACTCTTTCATGAGGACTTGAACCCTGCCCAGATAGAGCTGGATTAGCACATTATGAAACTCTGGGCCGTTCTCGTCCCACACATAAATGATGTGCTCTAAATATGGGATGGCAAGCTCCTTAAAGCCCTCCTTCAGGAACTGCAGCACCTTGTCTCTGGGTAAACACTCCACCTCCGTCAGGTCTTCAGTAAAGATCTGGGCAGGAAAAGAGGGATTTGTAACAACAAACATTAAGCCATTTACCACATACCATGTGAAATAAATACATCCATGTGTGGGAATTTGCTTTAACATCTCTGCCCACCTTCAGGCCATCCTCAGGACAGGTCTTCAGCACCCAAGGAGAAAACTCAAAGATTATGCCTAGATTTTCCACACCTGTGTATACAGAGGTCTTAAGATGGGTGAACAGGTTTAACTTATAATACAAATTAGGTGTATCATCAGCCAGTAAACTTTTCGGAAAAGTTTTTTCAAGATGACACATACAGACTTTATTGTCAATAACTGATGATAAGAAAAACTGTGGGTCATTAATCTATTGTTCTGCCAAGAGTCAAAAGTTGTGACATACCACAATATAAATATTTATACAACTGAACAAGGTAAATACTTTTAATACTAGATAAAGATTAAGTAGTAATGCTGTAAAAAAAAAACAATTAATTTAACTGAAGAGATTGACCTTAAAATGGTTTGTCCTGTACGTTTATTGAATGATTTATTTTTGAAAGGAAGTGATTTTGTCATGAAGGGGTTAAAAAAAAGATCTCTTTTGCCACTGTTTCACTGCCAGTAATTAAGAATGGCCAAACACATTAAACTGCTCCAAATAAGCTGGAAGCTTCAACACAGCTTTTAACGTTTCTGATAATTTACAGGATTGTTCTTTAAAATCCTGGAAAGAAACCAAAAAAATAAAATTAAATTAAATTAAATTAAATGCCAAAAAAATGTAAAGCAACAGGATGTTCTCTGTGAGGTCAAAACAGACACTAACAAAACAACTACTGTTGAAAGGATTTTAATTCTTTTTTTACTCAGGGCTCAATAGAGACACTATAACTAGTCATTATACCTCAACGTCAGCAATAATTCAGTGTATTTCACAAAAAAGTCCAACCGAAACTTCAGCTGCTGAGTGGAAATACTGAAATAAACCATACAAAAGCACCATGCATTTACAGATTAACAACACATTTCAACATCTATAATCAATCAGTTTTGTTTTCTCGGAGGGCTTGCGAAAATTACATCAACAAATTCAACAAGCTTGAGCTGGTTGTTGTTCCTTACCCAGTCTTTGGAGGTATTGCACTGTTCGCTCATGGCCCTTCAGTGGAGAGTTGGCCTTGGTGGATTGGTCAAGCAGCACCTGGAGAGCTGAAAGAGTGCAAATAGGGTGAAGAGCAGAGAAGTGAAGAGAGGTGAATGACGGGGGAACAAGAACAACTATGCGATTAGTGTGAGTGATGGAAAGCAGCAAGACGTCATCTACTCTGGAGTTCTCTGTGTTTACATAGGACCTCCATCAACGGTAATTGGTCAAGGCATATGGCACAGTGTTAATCGGTGTCTATGAACAGCTGGTTTGAATTGGCTGACGCAGAGAGATGCAGACTTCACCAGCATGACATCACAATCACAAACTGCAGCAGGCAAATTAAAACCAGACCCACTCACTGCGAGAACAGCCCAGAAACTGCTGCAGAATACCACCAGAAACAAAGAACATTAAGAAGGCTTTGATTTAGGAGGATGAGGAGTCGACCACATGCAGGAAACCACCTCTGAGATAAATTGTGCAACCTTGCAGAGCTGATACAAACTGTCCAAGAATACAGCTTTGCTACAAGAAAACAGATTAAATATAATACACGTATTTAAATTTGAGACCATGGACAAAGGCAGAGTAGATCTGGGTGAACCATCTGAAAATGATCTGCAACTTAAATAGGCAACTCCAAATACAACACCCAATTTCAAGGAGAAACTGGAAACATGTTTCATTGAATTTTACTGTCATGCATTCATTCAGTTGTCATGCAGATGCCTGCAATAAATAAACCATACTGATAAATTACTTTAACTCTGACAGTCATTATTCAGCTGACTGATGTGCCAATTCTCTGCAGCTTGGTGATTAAATTCCCACTTTGAAAAACATTCATCTCAGGAGAAATTTCACAATTCTAAATTAATTCTAAGATTAATTTACATTTTAAACAAGTAAAGAGACACTTGATCTCTCTTAGGAGAGAGAAAGAAAATTAACTTGCATGTACTGACACTGACAGTAATTTGAATTTTCTGACAGATGGAGCTCCATGAACTAAGGTTTTGGTGCTCAGCAAGCCAGTGCTTGTTTCAAGCTTTGTTTTGTGATTATAAAAATATGGAGAACAATAAATAAATACATACAATATAATACACAAGTTTCAAGAAGACAGCGTTTGTCAACATGCTTGAGAAGGAACCTTTGCAGCATTTCAGCTTTTTCTTACAGAAAGGACATGACTGTGAACTTGCATTTGAGCTTAAGGGAGAGATGATAGCCAGTTTTCCAAGAGCCAAAACAGCTGAGGGAGATGTATAAATCCAGTCCATTTCAAATAAATTGTTATGCAATAAATCACAGATAATGAAATGGAATTCTTTTTTTGCACAGACACAGCTGAGAAGACATAAACAAATGGATATGGACATTTATATTCTGTTTTTAAGACACAGGATGATCACTTTCTAAGTATGTGTAAATGAAATGCTTTAAATATTTGCCAGATATGAATAATAACTCCAGCAATCTCATTTATTATTACTATGAGGAGATAATAAACAAGTACCCATATGATTTACACATCAGCAATCTGACTCTTACCTTTCTGGTGCAGGCCCTTCTTTTCATAGAGAATAATGAGCTCACTGTACTTGTGGGCCTTCTTCAGGACATACTCGCTCTCCTCAATGTGACAGTGATTGTTCTCTAGACGAAGGAGGGGGGACACAAGGGCCACGTTTGTCTGTATGAGGTGAGGGTAAAAGGAGATCACTGTTTCTGCTCCTCATGTATTTATTATTTAAGTAATCTAGTGAACATACTCGGCATTCCAAAGGATACACTATCTTACAGGATCGCCTAGCAATCAAATTAAACAGGCATGAGCTGCAGAAGACTTTAAGGGAAATTCAGACCATTTGGCTCCTCAGTGAGAGAAACTTACTTGCATACATCTGTACATTGCAACCCAAGTTACCGTTTGCCCATAGAGGAGAAGTGAAACAGATTGTCCAGTAAATTGAAAATTTTGTTTTACTGCCCAGGTATCTAGTACTTCACTGAATCAACACCAGGCCTACAGTGCTGCTACTATCACACTTGAATGCCAAACTAATACCGCTTTTAACTCAGTTTTTATTACGTCAATGTAAATCTACCCATGAGCTGTTTAACAAAGGACCCATCTGGCTACATATGGAGTACAGTCAGCTGCCTAATACTACTGCCAATTTCTATGAGTGTTCCTAATCACTCACTTATGAGATCATTTCGTTTTACTGTAAATGGATGGTGAAACCTGCCAAGTTTTTAAGAGCTGATATAACTTGAATCATGTAGTATAAACAGCTGACTTAGCTTCACTGACAATAACAAGCTGTTTGTAAGATTAAAAATATGGCATGAGACATGAGTGGCCAACCTGATGCAATATTTACCCCTGCTTAGATTGTGTATGTATCCATTTACATAAAACAGAGAGTGGATTTTCCTCAAAAGATGAAAAATGTCTTACGTGCAGGTAACATTTCAGCAAGGTGGTATCAATGATCTGCAGGAGTTTTTTGCGACTTTTGATGGTGGGTGTGCCTTCCATGAGTGGAGATGTTGTAGAAGGGTCAGAGTCATTCAACTGTTTCACAAGGTGGCTGCGTTTCTGTGAGGAAAATGTAGATTAATATTGTGCTACTTTTAATATTTTAAATTCAAGACTCAGTTACTTTATTTAGCTCCTCATTAAAAGTAAAAATCTTGTATAACTTCCATGTATGTTTTCTACTTTTCTCTGCACTGAAAAGATATTAAACACCCCTACCTGTGTGAGGTAATCAATAAGAGCAAGATGTGCCTTTTCCAGCTCTGCCCCAGACAGAGCAGGCAGTGGGTTGGGGTAGTGCAGCTGTTTGCGGTAATCAGCTGGGAGCAAGTCTGGATAGAGTCCAATCACATGTGTGGGATCTGTCGAGCAAAGGAGGAAAATTTGGTTAAAGTTTGTACCATGTTCAAGCTTGATTAAAAGAAACTGTGTTTTCACAAACAGGAAAAGGTGTCCATTGGGATGGACAGGAGTACTACCTGTGCCGAGTTTGGCAAACACCTGCATGGAGTCATCAAATCTCTTCTGGCAAAAGAGATTGAAGGCATACAGATTTTGGATGTGATGTATCTGCTGCTTCTTATCACCATCTGAATCATCTTTCATCTTCTGGCAGGAAAAAAAAGAAAGCCAAAGAATTCGTCACGCTACAGTAAAATGTCTCAGAAATGCCCCTGGATAGCTAGATTGCTAAATAAGGTAACCACTGAGTACAAAGTTGAGAGCATTTTACTGTTTCGACTTGCTCCTAATCAAGATAAGTGATTTTAATGCCCCATCCTCTGAGCTAAAGCACAAATTGAATCCTGGGGAATGTAATAACAGGGTTTTATAGTAAAGTGAGTGGGACTGCTGCTCACCGCCAGCTGAAGAGCTAGCTCAAACTGCTTGTCTTGAAGAAGTTGCCGGATCTGGGTGGCTATTGACACAGGCACCAGGCGCCACACAAAGTGGTTGCTGGCAACATACACGATATCTGGCCTGTAAAAGACAGAAGAAAACAAGATTAGAGAGAAAAAACTGGAAAAAAGTGTTTTCTATCAAAAGATGGACCAACATTATCAGCAACAGTATCATGACAAATGGAAACCATGAGAACTGATAAAAGCAATGATGTTTTTTATATGCTGTTATACAAAGGAACCAGTGTGAAAGCATCAGAAAAGGTCAGAATTAATCATCAACCCTGCTAAAAGTGCCAACATTTCACAGCAGACTTTTTCAGATTAAATACTGCAGTTCTAAAAAATGTCTCAGCTTCTGTTTTCAGAGAGAGCCTCTTCACATATTAGAGAGTTTTTTCATCTTATGACATTTTTGGTCGTTATTACTACATAGGAAATATTCAATTTTACTATTAATTACATTTTCTAATACAATATTTTTATATTGTAGTACAATATATATATCCATAGTGTTATCCGCTGGTCAGATTCAGGGTCATCGGGGGTGAAGCCTATCCCTGTTGTCATTAGATTAGAGGGGAGACACTCTGACCAGGTTGCCAGACTATGACAGGAGCAACACAGACAGATAACCATTCACACCTATTGACAATTTAGAATCACCAGATAGCCTACCAAACATGTCTTTGGACTATGAGAGGAAACAAGAAAACCCAGAGATAGTCTGTACAGTCACAAGGAGAGCATGCAAACTCCACACAAAAAGGCCCCAGCTGGCCATCAGGTCCAGTGGGAGACGACTGTGCTTACCACTGCATCACTGTGCCATCCCCAAATAACATATCTTACACTGTCATAGGGGACCAACCTATTTTTCTCATGTCCAAACATCTCTTATTTATCTCGTACTGGGCCTTGTTGCATCACCTCAGTTCATCCTCTGTCTGAAAAAAGTTCCCTTTAAGGCCAGCCTCCATTTAAACCAACTTTCTTTTCATCAGCTGACCTTTGTAAACAGAAGGTTTTAGCAGCAAATGGCTGGAGCTGCTTTACTCACAGCACACAGACCTGTGTACCGGAAATGACCATATTATATATCCCCTCTCTCTGACATCATAAAGAGCCAAGAATAGAAACAAACACACTGAAAACTGTGTATTTAGAGTAATTTGAAGACTGAGCTTTTAGCTCACAAGGATTACTTGCACATACATTGACATCAGTATTTGAAATTGGCTTTTTTTCTGCTTGAGCATCTACCATTGTAACAATATGTCTTTTACAGAAAAAAGAAACACTTGATAGATCTACTTTAACATCCACCTTGTTGCCAGTGAGCCAGAGTTGCACCCAAAGACAATGATCTCAGAGGCAGATGGTGGTAAGGAGTGTCACTTTGCTGTCCGTTCCTGTAACAGACACTTGAAACGCAGAAATCTCCCTTCATGGTGGAAGGGGGAAAAATTACCTGTTGTGTGTGCCTGAACAGCAGCAGCAGCACTGACAGAGGGTGTTAGAAAGCTGTGGATTATGTTTTATGTGGCATTATGGAGGTTCACTAGCACTACCTCTTCAAATGCATGTTACCCCACTGACCAACCCAGGCAGTAATGGTATTAGTTACTATCATAGGGAGGACAGTCACATTATGGAGGAAAAGAAAAAAAAATAATCACTCAATCCCATTTTAGGGTCAGGTTAACATCAACCACTTTCCATGGATTTTTCACCTATTTAGCATACCTAAAGGGATAGAAAAGCTCTTCTGGCTTAAAATGGTATCTTATGATAATATATGTTTTTATGAGTTGAATGAAAACATACAACTCATAAATCTTTCAATTTACTACATCCTCTAACACAACATTTGAATTCTACAAAAAACATAACTTTTTCAAGGTGCAACAATGGAATAAATCATGATGTAACTGGTCACACTTCTACACAAAAGTAAACTTCACAGAGGTTACTCTGCCTCACCCTGCTGAGGTGATGAAGCGTGGTCTCTGCAGCTCCACACTCTGCACCAACAGCCTTGGCTCAAAGGTCCGTATCTCCACATAACGAGGAAGAACTGCTATGATGTAAGGAGGCTGGTGCTCTGGGAACATTTGGGGGGAAAAAAAGAGTGGTTATGCACAAATCAAAGAAATGTTACACACCCTTAGCAAATCACCATGTCACTGTATGAAGAATGAATACCAATAGAAAATCAAACTTTTTGAGGAAAAACACTTAGTAAAATGGGTAACATATACAGAGTAAGCACTGATCGCATCATGTTTGGTGAAGCTGTTTGTGGAGTGCAGATATAATTAAAAGAAAAGGATTTAAACAGATTCAATAGTATTGCTGACCATGTTTAAGCATGTCATATGCTGCAAGTGTGCACTACTCTGTAGGTTCTAGCCTTAAATAATTTTTTGGCAATGACGGTGAGACATTGAGACACTGACTGTTCTCTGATTGAGATTTCAAGTCCTTAGGGCTATGCAGCAAGAAATCTAACCAGAGATTGCAATCTAGTCAAGCCTTTGGTTGAATATGGGACAGCTTATGCACACAGCGAATAGCCCAAGCCGTCTTTTCCGGTTGAGCAGTTACAACGCTCAGTTAGAAATATTTCAAACTGACCAGCTCTCATCCTCTACTGATGCATGCCAAAGCCACTACGTTGACTACATCAAAATGAGGAAATTGCAAACTGCATGAAACCACTGCTTGGAGGCTTCATTTCCCCTTCATAATGTTCCTTTCTGCATGCCAATGAACACAGAAACAAATGCACACGCTCATCTGCATCACTTCTGTCACTAAGTTCCTCAGACCTATGGTATCTTAGTCACAGGATAAAAAAGCTGATCTAAGACTGAGGCTCGACTTCTGACATGTGGAAAACAGCATCACAGCTCAGACAGAGAGGAAAGAGAGACTTTGCACAAGGAAAGGAAAGATTGTGAATGAGAAAAGACAAAAAGGAGCTGGATAAGAACAGCAGAATTTAGGACAAATTCTTCAACATGTCTGTGGTTAATATGTCTGTGCATATGTAAACAAACCTGCCCAGTCAGTGTGACAAGAGAACAGAATGTACTACTACAGAAAGACAGCCTATATACAGAACATTTCTTACCAAGTCTCAGTTAAATAAAGAACTGAAACTTTTACCTAAAATTTTGCAAAGAAGAAGGAGATTGTTCTCAGATTATGCTCATATGTCTCCTGAGGGAATTCCATTTTAAATATTTTTGACACCAGCTATGTTTTAGATTTCATAAGCAAGACAAAAAGCTGAATGTCACCAAGAGAAAATAACCTGTTTATCAAAGTGCTTACTTTATCTGGCCTACAGTAAGGGTTTTTTGCCAGTGAAGAACTGTGATTGTCCAGGAAAAACTTTTTAATGTTAGTGGTCACATTTATAGAAAACAATGTCCTCAGAGAAACCAATACTCACCCTTGGGAAATGATCAAACTTACGGACACTATAGTGTATGCTACTGAAATGAATGACTTTATTTTCTGTAAATTTGTGGATTTTTTTGAGGTTTTATTGTATAGAAATTGTGAAATGAAAGCCATCAACAGGAAAAATGTGCACACTTTGTTTTTCCCTGGGTAAAACAACTGCCAGGGGCAACACGTTTGTTAAAACACCTTTGTGTGTTATCTGCAAGACTAACCCACACAAAGCTGTGGGAGGATTTTTGGCTCTTGTTAGGCAATAGCTGTGTGTCCTTTTGACTTTGCTGTCAGTTTTTATGAATATCAAATACACTCTAGCAAAGACATTATGAGTCAGAAAAAGTTTGATACAGAGACTTGGACTGGGCTTAAAGTTGTGCATGTGTGTATTTTTTACATGCTTGGATGCTTAATAGAAAATATATTTTTCACCCACAAGCTGAAATTAGACAAACAGCTTAACATGCAGTAACAGCATGTTAATTGTGTCTTTTTCTTACCCATGGCTATAGGGATATCTGTCCAGTTCAGGGCACACTTCTGGGTGCAAGCTCCCTCTTCATTAAGCACCACAGTTAGGTCATCCTGCCCAACAGCCACCTTCCCATCTGCCAGTGGGGCAACCAGAGGTTCCAACTGTTTGCCAGTGGGGAAGAGCTCCTTGATCGAGCCACGGCCATCCATCTAGTTGACAGTACATGCAGTGCAAGTGAGTCATGAGATTCAGATCCTATTAATAATATCCTAGGATTGTAAACATTATTTCTATATCAGTTCTAAAGTGCTTTACATAGACAATAAAACACAATGAGGGAGGGGCAGCTACATTAGTAACAGACTCCCACGCTTTAGCTAATAATAGGGTTACAATATAAAAGGAAGTCCAAAGGAAAAAGCCTTGAAATAAACACAAAGTCAAAGGCAAAAAAAATACAAGAACTCAATGTATAATAGTCTGCCTCTAAGATGTGATTTCTGAAGTAGTTTAAAAAGATCACCTTCAGGTAACACTTTTCTACTGAGCAGACAGGGCATAGAGATAAACAGAGAAGATGTAAACTATGAAGCAGCACTATGAAGATGCATAGCAGAACTATGCATGGTTTCTATGGATACTTCAGTAATAAAATCTGAGAGTATGTGCTTCTCCACTGAAGAATATGCTACAAATCTGTTACAACCCTGCTGCAAAGGACTTTTTTAATAATTGTATTATATTTGGAAGTATCACTTTAAGTTATAAGCAGGTACAAATAAGTAAAATTAAAAAGTAAAGAAGCCTTTCCTGCAACACATACCCGAATGAGGTAATAGTCCCTCTTAAAACCAACACATATGGAGTTTTCACACCAAGCCATGGACTTTGGAATATCTGGTGCACCAAAGTCCCCCTGACAGACAAAATGAAAACATTAAGATGGCTAAATGTGTCAAGGGATTGGAAAATGTTAAACTTCATCATATTACAGTGAGTCATATCTCCAATATACTTTACCTGCAGCTCATGAAACTCTCTGTCCTTCCAGTAATACATCTGGAGTTTCTTTTTCACCGCAACACACATTCTCAGCCTTTCCTCCCCCGAGCTGGTTTGCTAAGGACAAAAGGAGACAAAATATACAATTCATGAGAGGAAATTTGAGACAAAATACGAGTGCAGCATAAAAATGTGGAAACAGAGCATTGTTAAGACTGTGTTTCGGGGATAAAAAAAAACATGTTTAGAGAAATTAAATAAAAACTTAGTGTTTAACTCACATTATTTCTGAGAAAGCACATCATTTTCCTGTTTTAAAGACACCCACTGTTGTATTTAAAGACAACAGACACTTGAGCTAAGTAATCATATCACTTTTTATTTTCATGTTAAATGCTGAAATAGAAGTATAACTTTAAAATGTGATGGTAGCAACATGTTAGGTGAACTCTTGAGGATTAGAATTACTTATATCTCAGGTCCTCAATTTGCTTCAGTAAAGTGTTGTAAATTGTGTGAACTGCACATTTGAAAGGTTCCTGGGAACACTCAGTAACAATATGAGTAACAGTAAAAAGGACTGTTTGGTTTGAATCAGTTCATTCAAATCTCCTTGGTCATAAAATGACTCAAATTTAGAATTTAGTTCACTTTTTTCGAAACTAGTCTACAAATTTGCAAGTGTATTATTGTAGCAGTGTACATACTGTTCAAGTGAAAACTGTTTTCACTTTCATTTGCAATGGGAAGTACTGCACGTATGAATATGACTGCAGTTTAGGATACTGTATTAAAAGAAGAGGCCCACTGCTCATCTACATTCTCTCCGAATGCTCCTGCTAAAGACTACATAGTGATGGCACGAAAAAAGCTCACTTTTCTAGAAGCTTACGATGCTCTAAAAATGTGAAACCTATGGATGAAAAATCTATAATAAGAAGAGTAAAATCCAAACTTGTTAGAAGTTGGAAGTGTCCTGATAACATCTCTTTGAGAATTATGAAATTAAATGCTTGGTCTGAGGGGAATTTTCTTTTCTTGCAATACCACAAGTCTCCACGGGGATTGGCAGCAGAGGTGAGAGGCTGTATTTAGCCTCTCTCCACATCCTGGGCTGCTGAAAGCACTAGGGGACAATTGGGACTGTTTCTAACCTGCAGATCACATGCAAAGAGTGTGGCTCCTTTGGCTTTTGATACCACAGTGATCTGTTGAAAGGTCAGGAGGTCATGGACATGGATGTTGTTCTCTGTGGGGGAGATTAAAAATGATCTGTTTAGTTGTCCCAATAATGAAGAAAAATGCTTTGTGTATGTATGCTTTGTATATCAAAACATCAGCTGATATTAGTTTGACATCATTAACCAGAATACTGTATTAATCCCAGGGGGGGAATTGTTTATAGAGCATTAACTTTTAACTACTTTACATGACATTTTTAACTCTGTAAAAATGTGTTACTGAGGGAAACTTACCCAAAAGACTGACAAGGATTTTGTACTGTGAGACAACATAAAGCTGGAGAAAGAGTAAAAAAACAGTTAAAGAGGTTCAGCACAGATAAATTAATGATCAAATAGTAAAGCACACATATGCTGCACACTCGGTAGAGCTCTGACTCCCAAAAGAGTTAATTAAGATCTAAATTTATAGCGAAGAACGGCATGTTTATGTTCTATTATCAGCAATAACTAGTCAGTACAGGAAGCAGGTCTAAAAACCTGGAGGATTTCAGTTGCAACTTCCCCTGTCTGACTGTAAATCCTTCTTTCCATAAAGTATTTGAGTTATGCAGTTATTAATCAAAAATCTCATCCTACAACAACATCTACCTGCTGAATCTTCTTTGAAAAGTTCTTATTGGATTTTTCCAGCGTCACCTCAAACCGGTTGGTGCCTAATAGCAAAAGAAACGTGTTCATCAACATTATTTGAATATTCCTTTGAGGTACGTCTACAATCAATCGTTTAGTGTCACATGCCCTTGATTGTCCTTACCTAGATCCTTCTTTATTCGATAGAGAAGGAGATGGCCTGGCTTTGTTCCTACAAGCAGCCAGTCCTCTGTAATGGAGATACACTGAGTCAGACAGTGCAAAACATGCCATCAATCATTTTAGACATAACATTTTTGGGTAAGTCTAAGATGTGATGTGCTTCCAGTGGTGACAACTCATGACTTCTAGACAAGTGAGACAAGTTCAGTGAAGGTCCAGAGGGAGTGCTTCCATGCCACAGAATTAAAGAGGAGCTGTTGGACAAAAGTGTCAGCAACTCACCCCAGGCCGCAAGGCAGTCAATCTGAAGAGGAAGCTTTTCCAGAATAGGTATTGACTCATACGCGTCGTGCATCTTGAAGCAATCCTGATGATTCAATCACACAACCCTCTGTTATATCAATCCCACACGGGGTTGAGGTCTAATCACTAGTAAGTCTTTCTGGGTCGTACAGCTTTACATGTCGCCGTTACCAACTGAGCAGTTCGGTTTTTCGGTGACCAACACGGAAAACTGGTCTGGTAAGACTGTGCAGTTTGGCTTAACCAGCTACCTCTCCAACCAAAACAACAGCTGATCGTTAGCCTGCTAGCTATGAAGTTAGCAACTATCGGCTGTCAGATAACCCTAACCCTAACCCTCTCGCTTCACTTCTACTGAAACCCCAACAAAGGCGGTCAATTATCCTGTAATTACGACCAAATGCAGTTAACCCAATACATGTGGGCACAAACGCCGTACTAACCGCTGTACTTTAGTTTTTGTTAGCCATGTAGCTTCTTCCCATTTCTTTGGCTGTGTTGACGAAAGATGCGCGAGGCGCTGGGGTTTGACCGGCACGTGACTGAAGTCTGCGTGCTCACGAGGAACACATTAAAGGTGCAGTGACTTTATTTATTCAGAGTTAAAGGCGTCAGAGTTAAAGTAAAAAAAAAAAAAGAGTTAAAGGCGTCTGAAGCTCTCACCAGGTTTGAATCACTTCAGTGCTGTTGGAATACAGTTGAAGGAAGATCATCTACTACTTTTTTCTAATATAAAATAAAACTTACAGAAAAAAAATTTCAAAATGTAAGAATTGTGATAGATAGATAGATAGATAGATAGATAGATAGGAGACACCTCCAAAGGTAGCTGAGAACAGGGCTGAGTTCCTGTGGGAAGCCAGACATAGTGGTGGTTGACAAGGAGCAAAAGTCTGCAGTTGTAATATGTTTAGCAATCCCAGTTCGCAACAACACCATAAAGAAGGAGTATGAGAAGATCAAGAAATACCAGGGGCTGAAGGAACAACTGGAGCAGATGTGGAAGGTGAAGTCCAAAGTGGTCCCAGTGGTAGTAGTAGCATTAGGAGCTGTAACCTCCAAATTGAAAGAGCACAACATCAGAGGTCCCTGACCAAAAGAGTGCAGTCCTCCAAACAGCTAAGGTACTGTGCAGATACTGCCTCTGAAGAACAACCCACCACCACAACCACCCTATCTATCTATCTATCTATCTATCTATCTATCTATCTATCTACTGTATCTATGACTGCACAATGCTTCACATGAACCTTCTCTGTGGGCTTTCTCTTCTCCTCCTGCCTGGCTGCTCCATCTTCAACATCCTTTGTCCAACATATCCACTATCCCTCATCTGCACATGTCCAAACCATCTCAGCCTTGCCTCTCTGACTTTGTCTTCAAACTTCTCAACATGAGCTGTCCTTCTGCTGTACTCATTTTTAATCCTGTCCATCCTGAGCACTCCCAGCAAAAATCTCAGCATCTTTAAGTCTGCCACCTCCAGCTCCACCTCCTGTCTTTTTTCAGTGCCAGTTTCCAAACCATACATCATAGCAGGTCTCACTACTGTCTTGTAAACCTTCCCTTTCACTTTTGTTGTTATCCTTCTTTCACAAAGCACCCCCGACACTTGCCATTGTCCTAGTATTCCATAAACATGTAAAGGTTGTTTAAATTAGAGACAAGAACAAGTTACATAAAAACTCCCCACACTCCAAGCACTCTTTCCAAGTGCATCTTCTCAAAGCAAAAAACATTTCTGAGTTTAGTTAGTTTCTAAGTTCACATTAGAGTCATTCTAAAAATAAAACTGACATTTTAACTGTATTTCAATATAAATTTTATTTGCAGGACATACGCAAAAAAGCCATACAGCATACATTATCAGCTTTACGATACAATGCAGACTCAAATCCAGAAATAGGGCTTTTGTGTCTCTGTAAAATAAAATATTATCAACAAGACTTGGAAAAAAATTTTTTTTAAAAGTAATTTAGGGGTTTTATATTATCCACACATAATGCAGTAGATCGCACAAGGATGAGGATACAGTTCTGCCAGATAGGGCTATTTTGTTGTCTAGCTAGGAAAGGCTCAGAGAAATCTGTAATTATGGTGGAATGGTAATTGTTCACTTATTTTTAACTTCTTAAAATCTCTCCTGTGCTACTAAACTTCAGTGAAGATCTAAATAAATCTCTGGTCCAGTTGATTTACAGGGGGTGAGAAAGCATTTTATACATGCGGTAAATCACATGTATATTTTTTCATGAGGCTTTATCACTGGATGTTGTTATTCAGTGTCTATAAAAAAGTTTTCACTTTGGTGACTAAAACAGCAAGTGTTATGTGAAAAAAACTATAAAATGTTACTTTTCAAAAAAAAAGTGAATAAAGCAGGCTTCATTTTAGACACATTACTATCAATGCTTGCAAACAGGTCTTTTTTTTTAAATACACAAGGATCACATATTTTCTCAACCAGCTGAGGACCATGAAGGCTTACCTATCAATTAAATACAATTTGAGTCAGATTTTAAGTTGCTTAAAGTGACTGGTGTAAAGACGATATCCCAGAGAAGTGATCTGACTTGTGTCTACAAAATGGACACACTGATACAGTTTTCTGACAGTTAATACTTGGCTTTAACAGAGCTCCATAACTATCATTACATTCTCCAAGCTCAGTGCTTCACAGAATCCCCAGAAACACAGATGAAGCTTATTTTCCAGAAAGCTGTAATATGCTTCAAGTATCCACTCTCATTGATGACAGATGTTAATGGTAGCTTAATTATTTCTATATTCAAGATTACTCAGTTAGCCAGACAGTAAAGTGGTAGTTATGTTTTAACCATAAAATACACACTTACCGTTGGTTGGTTAGACATTAAAACACTTGCTTTTAGTTGTCTGGCTGTATGATTAATCATATAACAGTTACTTTCACGTTTAAATATAAAATCAGTATGTGACCAAATAAATATTTAACATAATAAAGCATTTTTATATATATGGCACAGCCCATCTCTGAAGACAATCTATTGTTCATAAAGATGCTGTGATGGCTTAAATATAAGGTTAATATGACACTGCCTAGATATTTTTTCTCCTCCATTTGTAACTTCATCTGATATCTTGGCTGTGATGACAGCCAAGCATGACGAGTCATACCTAACCATGCTGCAAATAAGACCTCACATTCTGACAAATCTGACCTGTCAGGAGTCATCTGTGCAGTTTAAAGTGGGTGGAGAAGTTTCTGCCAATGTTTTCATCATCTACCCGGTACTCCAGAAATCACATTTCCCAGTAAATACTACAATAATCCAAAAAACACAGAATTTTGATTAAGCTTCTGTTTACTGTAAGCACTGTATGGAACATGATCAGCTTTTCCTTCATTTTGTGAAATAACATAATTGAAACAAAAAAAATATTTATGAAAATGCTATTCTGTATAGCTGCACTTTGTTTTTAACCCTAATCCCAAAATGCCAATCTTGACATCAACAGCAAACCCATCCACTCTGGGTTGCACAGTATTGCCTTAGTATAACACCGCACTCGCTGAGCTTATTATAGTGTTTCCCAAAACCTGTGAAATAAATTTTTTTAAAGTGTCTGAAGAAAGATGTTTTTTCCCATGTGTAATCCGATCCCTCAGAAGGCCTTCATTAATGCTGCCTCAGTTAAATTACTTTCATTCTCAGATCAGCTCCTGCTCCTACTCCATTTTGGACCTCTCCATCTTGGTTTTCAGGATTTCCTAGAAAACAGAAACACAGATCAGTGCATGATCGGCAGTGTGGGTGTTAAGTAATAGCACAGTAAAGGTCACCATTTTAAATAGATTAAAATGTGACTAGAATCATGAGACTAGCATGTGCAAAGTAAAAGGACTCTTTACCTCCTCCTCATCTAGCATTACAGGGAGAGCTCTGTATTGAGGGGGAAAAAAATCAAAGACCATGAATATATCACATAGTTCAGGAATGAGTCAGACATTACTACTGGATACTTTATCGGTTTGCTTGGGCTTCAGGGTTAGTTGCTTTTTGAAAAATAATCTCAATGGCCACTTCATTAAGTACACCTGTTCAGCTGCTTGTTAACGCAAATGTC
Source organism: Etroplus canarensis (assembly GCA_015106775.1). NCBI lineage: Eukaryota > Metazoa > Chordata > Actinopteri > Cichliformes > Cichlidae > Etroplus > Etroplus canarensis. The sequence goes on along the minus strand of VUQH01030375.1, from coordinate 6,830 downwards.
TAGTCAGCTAATCGCGTGGCAGCAAATCAATGCATTTAGGCATGTAGGCAAGGTTAAGATGACCTGCCAAAGTTCACAATTCAGGGGAAGAAAGGTGATTTGAACAACTCTGAACGTGGCATGGTTGTTGGTGCCAGATGGGCTGGCCTGAGTATTTCAGAAACTGCTGATTTGCTAGGATTTTCCCACACAACCACCTCTAGGGTTTAGCAGAAGACCACACTGGGTGCCAGTCCTGTCAGTCAAGAGCAGGTAAAGGAGGCTACAACACACATATGCTCATCAAAATTGGACAACTGCAGATTGTAAAAATGCTGCCTGGTCTGATGAGTCTCAATTTCTGCTGTGATAATCAGATGGTACGGTCAGAATTTGGCACAAACAACATGAAAGCATCCTGCCTTGTATCTATGGTTAAGGTTGGTGGTGGTGATTTAATGGTTTGGGGGATATTTTTGCCACATTCTGGGCCCCTAAGTACCATTTGAGCATCGTTTTATCACCACAGCTTACCTTAGTATTATTAATGCCCTTTGATGACCCCAGGGTACCCATCGTGTGATGACTGCCTCTAGCAGGACAACATGCCATGTCACAAAGCTCAACTCATTTCAAACTGGCTTCTTGCACATGACAGTGATTTCACTGTACTCAAATGGCCTCTACAGTCATCAGGTATCAATCCAATAGAAACATTTACGATGTGGTGGAAAGGGGAGATTCACATCATGGATGTGCAGCTGACAAATCTGTAGCAACTGCTTGATGCTATCATGTCAATATGGACCAAAATCTATGAGGAATGTTCACAGCACCTTATTGGATCTATGCTAAGAAGAATTAAAGCACTTCTGAAGGCAAAAGGAGGTCTAACCCTGTAAAAGCAAAGTGTAACTAATGAACTGGCCAGTGAATGCATTTACCTAGGCTAAAACAAAATATCAGATTCATATTTCAAAGCCACCATATTTGTGTACATTTCAGCGAGTGCAGAACTTTTTCAGGAAAAGTTTACTTTACTTACACATCAGCTACAGTAGTAGGAATGTTCTCCTCAACCCATTTTAGGTCCTCATCCTGACAAAAGCACAGTTTTGAAGCACAACATTGAGTACAAAAATGTGGCAATAAAGGAGTGAAGATGGCAAAAGAAAGTCAACCCACCTCTTTACTCAACAATTTCTGGGACCCATTAGTGTCCGGCTTTGAGCCTCTCATCTTCATTCCCTCTGTGTGAAAAAAATGCAGCTGAGATCACATACACGCCTCTTGTCTAATAATATGATTATAACATAACTAAGTTACTAAAGTCTCCTTTTATACTATTAAATGATTATAAGATTAACATTTCTGAATTAATCTATTCTTGCAATGTTTGTATGAACAGGCTGAGCTCATGGCCTCAGGAGCACTGGGTTAAATGACACCCCAAATAACAAGGTGGTCATTCAAGGATCTGAGGCAAATTGTGAGTAGATTGTTTGCAAATGGCAGGACATACAACTCTCTTGAAAACATTGTTGACCTGATCAAAGATGTCAAGAGGACACACGTTTTTTTAAAAAACATGGTTAAATGCATAGTACGCTGTCAAAATTAATGCAGATTTAGTAATTTGCATGATTTATTTGATTAAAACATTTTAACACAATTAACGCATGCACAGTGCACAATGACTCAAAATCCCTCAATTCCACTAACTGGCATGGATTGATGCTCCAACACTATTTGGTGGCAGAACCAACTTGATCATGATGGATCATTTTGGCCCTCTTGATGGGGAAGTTTGAGTACAAAAAAACCAAGATGGAACAATCAATCAACATAAAATAGATTGCACACTGTGTAGGAAGGAGATTACATTTCACCGAAACACTTTCAGCTTTAATTACCACATCAATGCAAAACATACATTAGTCGGAGAGTCTCAGTGGTGAGTAAGACTACATAAGAAGTGCTTATCTCTACCCCGATAATGTAAACAAGTTAGTCTGTTTCAGCAGCTGGCGAAAAGAAGAGTGAGAGGGCCAGATTAATAAGGATAATGATATTTTTTTTATTCAAAAAAGAAAAATATGGTTGATAAATATGGTGTGGTATGTTTTACTTTTTTAAAATTTTCAATCTGGACACCATATCTTTTCTTTAGTTTAAATAAAACACATGTTGAGGTATTTATTACCTTCTGTCATGAGTGTTTTTGCCCCCACAAAATGAAGCAAATTTAATAATGAATAAGTATTAATCGTGATTAAAATGAATTAATCCACAGCAGCCCTGTGACTCTTCTGATTAAAAATTTTAATATATAGTGATCAGGCAACATAAGGGCAAGTGGTTTATCTTTGTTCACGTAGCCCTGTCCTGAGATTCTTCTGTAGCATACAAAACATCCTGTTAATAGACCCTAAACAAAACTGATCTGTTGCCCATTAATCAAATTTTAAAAAAACAGCTGATATTTGATAGGACACAAGATGTCAATTATGGTTAGTTGACGGGCTACTAGAAGTAATTTTTTTAACTAACACTGTTGTGGACTGATATTAAACATCCAAAATGCCAACTTATCTGTTCTCACAACACAAAGCACAGGAGTTAAAGGATTTTTAATTAACTGTGCAAAGGAGGCCATGCTACATATTATGCTTTTCACTGAGAATGCTGCCAATAAACCAAGAATGTCCAATGAAGTTTGTCCTAGAGTTTGTTAAGTTTCTGAACAGATAAAAAGCACTGATATACATCTGATCAAGTGTTTGATGATCTCCTTTTGCTATTTCTGTTTTTCTGTTATTTCAAATATTTTGATGCAGCCGACACTTTACTAGTGTTTCAACTGAAAACAGGACTCGTTTATCTTACCAAAAGCTTCATTCAGCATGGGCTCCTTGGCCTCATCTTCTTCATCATCTTCATCAATCAGAGGAGAATGGGAGAACCTGCGAGGAAACACAATATGAATTATGTTAAACATGAACTTGAACAGTGTTCAGTGTGCATGCGCGAAACTGCGTGCAGCCTGTTGCAGACACTCTGTTTATTTTGTCACAATTTTCTTTAATTTCTGTAACTCCTTTAGTCTTTCTTTCAAAGATTTAAGTTGCCTTTTTGATAACGTCGATTGAGATTTTTAATTTAGTTTTTATCATTTTTCTTACCTCTCAAATTTACATCTGCTTTCAAATTTATATTTATTTATATATGACTGAACTGAATGACTGTAACAAAATACAATTGCCCCTGGGATTAATAAAGTATTCTGATTCTGATTCTGGCTCAAGCTCTGCGATGACTCTGACCTCTGGCTGTTCGCTGAAGGCCGCAGTAGCACCATGATGACCAGAAGAATAGTGGAGAACAGGAGACGCCAGAAGGCATCGTCTACCCACAAGTCCCGCCAACCCTGCAGAAGGGATGAGAGCAGAAAACAGGGAAGGCAAATGAAATTTTCATCTCTGCATAAACAGAAACCTTATAGGGGGAAAGCAATGAAATGTAATAATAAATCTAAATCAATCAAAGCAGAAAATGAACTGACCCTTTGGCAGTCAACCAGCTTGAAGACTTTGGTGGTCCAAATGATGAATATGATAGAAGCTGTGGACACAAAGTAAACACTAGTCTTGTTTTGATGTCTGTAAACATTACACACATGTTTAGCACAAACTCAGAAACTGACCTGAAGGTAAGTCTAGCCATAGTAAACTGAAGTATATTTTTTAACAAATGTGTTCCAGATTATTCGTCATGCGGGGAAATACACATATTCCTTTTCTTGAAGAAAGTTTGATATGATGATTATAAGGATAATATGCGTCAGGAGCTGGTTAGCTTAGCTTAGTTTATAATGCAGACTGGAAACAGGGGAACACGATGAGCTTGGCTCTAACACAAAGATAATAATAAAGTACAAAAAGGCACCAAAACAATATAAGCACCCCTGCCACCACTGTAACTACTGTAACATGCTACATTCTGCTTGCTGAATTGATATAAAATTCAAACTTGTCATTTTCTTGAGGCAAACATGGTATTTGTATACTACGCATCTTCGGCTGCTCCCTTGCATCTCCCCAAGGGGTCCCTACGGTGGATGACTGTATAGGTAACTGAGCACAGATTTTATGCTGGATACCCTTCCTGATGCAACCCTCCCATTGTGGAAATGGCTTGTGTCTCTATGATTATAAAATATGCAGTGTTAAATAGCTATATTGTATTACCTTTGGACAGAGACAGCATAGTTTTATCAGCCTGATTCATAAATTTAGCTAAGCTAAAGTAACCAGATGTTGGCTCCATCCACAAATAAATATATTTCCCATGTCCCTTTTAAACTACAAATTACAAAGGATCAATTGCAGTGTGCTTGTAGTATTTCCATCAGATTCCATGACCATCACTTTACAATGAATCTGTTAAGTCATGATAATATAAGCAATCCCATAAGACACCTTCATTTATTTTCTTTTTTTTTGCCAATATACTTATTGTCTTTTTCAAAATTATTTCACAAACACATAACATATACACATACATACATACATATACCCACTACACACACAGACTGCATACCC
>VUQH01030374.1:2066-14082 GCA_015106775.1 Etroplus canarensis | reverse complement strand
GATCAACCATCCAAAGCAACGGACAGAGCACAAGAGAGGTGAAGAAGAGAGTGCAGGCAGGGTGGAGATGAGTGTCGGAAAGAAAGGAAAGGTTTACAAGACGGTAGTGAGGCCTGCTATGATGTATGGTTTGGAGACGGTGGCAGAACTGAAGATGTTGAGATTTTCTCTGGGAGTGACCAGGATGGACAAGATTAGAAATGAATACGTCAGAGGGACTCCACGAGCGAGAAGTTTGGAGACAAAGTCAGAGAGGCAAGGCTGAGATGGTTTAGACATGTTCAGAGGAGGGATAGTGGATATATTGGACAAAGGATGTTGAAGATGGAGCTGCCAGGTAGGAGGAGCAGAGGAAGACCACAGAGAAGTAGGAGGACAGAACAACAAAAAAGGGGTTTATTTTATCAACAATGTTGTAAAATGCGTGAGGAATCATGTGATGACTGACGGGCCGCTTCGACCTGTCCTGTGATGAAGCTGAGAAATCTTCAGAGCGATAGTTGCAAGGGGGGCCAGTATCACCTGTCCAAAGAAAAGGATGATAGAGTTAGAGTTATGCACCTTGCTGCCACGTGCAACTTTGTGCCAACAAGTCCACGAATGTTTAGCTTTGAACAGGAGTATTTTTTATTACTTTTGTAGAGTTTTACTGTTCCTCTCTACAACACAGAATTGTCAGCAAAATCAGCATCTTTCATGCAAAAGAGTTTCTGCTTAAGTTCATCAAGTCGTGTCTGTTTTAACCATTCGTAGATACTCCACCTGCGTATCCTCAAAAACCTGTTCTTTCTCATAGCTGTCGATGTAGATTCGAACTGTTGCCCCATCAAATCCGGCCCCACTGAGTCTGTAGACGATTCGAGAACCATCAGAGAAGATTATCCGCAGTCCCTGCAGTGAAAACAGCCCAGCACAGACAACTGCAATCTTTTAGGGTTTGCAGCTGAGTGGCTTTGATGCTGACAGTGTGCATATGTTATATATGAATATACACTGCAAGCTTGCGGTTATAGAAATACAGCACAAAGTGTGTCTTGTACCTGGTTCCTGGAGACAGTGCCATCAACCGGGTCTGCATACTCAAAGTTGTCTGCCTTTTCTACCTGGTAGATTTTGTCTTCCACAGCAAATCTTTGCCTCACAAAGGACTTGTCGGCAATTGTGATCTCCAGATCCTCCATCATCTCACATGCTGCATCTATATCTACATTTTCATAGTCATATCTGTGGAAAATGTAAAAAAAAAACCAAAACAACTAAAACTAAATAAGCTAAACAAACAAAAAGCTGTCATTGGCAAATTAAAGGTCATATTTTACATTTCTTTTGTGATTAGCTTAAACTGTTTTGAGGTAGGCAGTGTAAGTAGAGTCAGTAGAGATGTTTAATAAATAAATCAATCAATAAATAAATGGTTCCAGACAGACAGATGTCTAATATAATGGACAGACATCATTTTACATTTTTTCTTACTTTACAATGCAATATCTCAAGCGTTCCACTAGGTGTCAGTGAAATCCTGTCTGTATCACTTTGACATGTCTCAGGAACAAACCTCTTTCACCTTCTTCTGTATCAACCAGACATTGTACACTATTTGTGCTTACATAAATTTCAACCTTGTTTTTTTTTCTTGATCAGATAAACGTATTAATAACATTGTCTTTTAACTGGTGTGTCCATATTTCACCTTGTGAAGTAGTTTCTTCCATACTTTAGCCAATGGTCCTTAACAATATCTTCCACGCTCTGCTTTCTGGTGGCCAAGATGGAGAGCCATGCCAGCACAGCCCAAAGCCCATCCTTCTCACGAATATGGTCTCCACCTGAAACATGGAATGGAATTGAGTTCACTATGTTCAGAAAACATCAAAGGAACTAACTAAAATTAAATTAGAATCCTCTTCTTCTCCACCTGTCTTTTTGATCTGGTAACTTGCTGAAGAGGTGCAGTACCTGTACCAAAGCTTTCCTCTCCACACAAAGACAGCATGCCTGCATCCATGAGGTTCCCAAAGAACTTCCATCCAGTGGGAGTTTCATATAGCTCAATTTTTGTTGCCTTGGCTACTCTGCAGAAGATGCAGTGAAAAAGTATTCTAAGAAGAGTTTTTTGATAGTGCTATTTAAGAGAGAGGCCGCAGCTGTACCTGTCTAATGCTGCACTTGTGGGCATGCTGCGGGCGAAGCCTCTCACTCCTGCATGCTGAAAGTACGGGATGCAAAATATGTTGTCAGCAATAACAGCCACAGAGTCGGATGGTGTGACGAAGAAGCCGTGTTTACCAAGGATCATGTTCCGGTCCTAGAAAGCAGAAAGAGGTTCAAGGTTAGAAATCAAGGCCTGTGATTCAGGCCCAGGTTCATTCCACGTATGAATGAACTGCCCTTTGAAGCAGAATTTTGATTTGATGTAATATTTCCATAAGTTCTGATAAAAAATGGAAAAAAAAATATGTAATTCCACACACCCCATCACCATCAAATGCTGCCCCAAAATCAAACTGTCCATCTCTCATGCTGTCAACCAGATCTGTAGCGTACATGGGGTGAGGATCTGGGTGCTGACCCCCAAAGTCCTCCATAGGGACACAGTTAATTGCAGAATTGGTGGGACAACCCAGCTCATCACACAGTATTCTCTTCACGTATGGTCCTACCACTGGAGAGCAGACAGGTGACAGAGAGAGAAATGATGAACTACTAAAATCACATGTGGTGTTGTTCAAAGTGTTCTAAAACAGCAGCAGCAACAAACACACTCAACTCGGCCTCATGGTGGTTCAACCCTGACTTTTTGTTTCAGTGTTTGGAGATCAAAATAGATTTGGTAATCTAATCAGTCTGAAGTCACAGATCTGATAACCCCATGTTACCTCTCCAAAGATTGTACAAAGCCTAGAGCATTTAACTCATCATTATTTTCTTTTGTTTTTCTGTAATACCGACAAACTACTCTTTTTCATTACTGACATGACTGGAAGGAATCTGGACGGCTTCATCAAAAAAGTACTTTACTTTTCCTTTACATTTAACTTTATTCAAACACATAGGAACAAGATCATCAAAACAAATAAAAGAAAAAGGAAAGAAATCAGAACACAAATTACATTGTTCAGAAATACGCACACACACTACACGGCCTGGGCTCAAAGTCCACATATGCTGGTCTGTGTGCCACCCATGCTGTGCCAGGAATGCATTTGTGAATTTATTAGATGTTGCAAGAGGAGATAAAAAGGCTGAAGTAGTACATATGATGTATGTTAGGATTCTGCTGTGCTTTCATTTTTACCTAATCCTTGTGAATGTTTTCCTTATGTGTGCTTTCTGTCTTTCACCTATTTTATTCTTACTTTCTTCTTTTTCCTGCTTTATTTTGAAGGTGCCTCAAGTAGGCGTCTGTATTTTACTTCCACTTCCGTATTCTTTGTCTTAATGAACTCCAACCTTGTTATAGATGTGTATGTAGTCTCTAAATTGTTCCTGTGTCTTATCCCTGTCCTGTTTCATTGCCTTGTGTTCTGGTTCACGCTTGTTACCTTTTTCAGATTGTGAACTGTGGCAATTTAATTATTACAACACTTTTTCTCACCTCCGTGCAAGGCGTCCAGTCTTATCTTGATGTGGTTCTTGCCAGAAAGAAGCTCCTTCAGAGCAGCAAAGTCAAAGATGTTCCTCAGCAGGTTAGCATAGGACTCAACAGAATCCACAATTTCCACTGAATACAACCGAATGTGAGAAACAAAACTGCATTAATTGTCAAAGAAACACAATATTAAAAAAAATATGGATAAACTTGTAAAACATACTTATCTTAAAAATGAATAACCCAACTTTGGGATAACTGGAGTACATCTTATACTGTATCGTTATTTGGAATATGATATGTCACTCTTGTATCTATCTTTATATCTCCTTTTTCCTTGTTCATTTGGAGTGGTGAATGACACCTGTATTTCACCTGTGAAAGGTTTGAACTTGTTCTCCAGGTCAAACATCTGTTTTCCCATGGTTGTCAGATCCACTCGTAGTCCAGGGCAGATGGCAAACTCCTCAATGGTCCTGCTGATTTGAAAGATCTTGCTTGTGACAGCTTCAGTAGCTGGGCCTGGATGTAGTAGAAAAAGTCAGGTATTACAGTGATACTGTAAAAAGTACTTGGGGAAAGTACAAGGGAGCAGTCAAAGGTGCATTCAAAATAGCAAACAACATTCTGTTTCACATTAAATGTTTATCGGTAAATATGTGCTGGCCTTTTCCGATGTGCATGAACTTTGTCCCAGATTCATGTCAATACAAGTCTCACATTTTGTCTGTGTCCAAGCCACATATCTGAATGAGGCCCTTATTAAATGCCTGACTTCTCCCATAACACTGTTTTGCACTTGGCCAATGCATCTGCATGCTTCCCTCTCTCGAGTTACCATACCTCCATTTGCAGTATTAAACTTAATGCCAAAGTCTCCATCAGGTCCACCAGGGTTGTGGCTGGCAGTGAGAATGATGCCTCCAATAGCTTTGTATTTCCTGATCACACAGGAGATGGCCGGTGTGGACATTATCCCGTGGTGTCCAATGATCAGACGACCCACCTGAGGAAATGTCACATAGGTATGTTTTAGTTGGCTGAGATGAGTGCGTGTCTTAGTACGTCTGAGTGATACAGGGGTGGCAATACCAGTATGTATCAGGTTTGGTGTGTCACAGTTTGTATTAAAAACAAATAGGACTGCGATTGAATTTCATCAACAACAGTTATAGCACACCAAGAGCAACTTCTATCATGTGCTAGTGTATCCCTTTGACACATTTGAACCTAATCTGGGCAAATTTCAGCATTGGCAGGTGTTCCACATGTCATGGGTTAGTCAAGGCCCAGAAGAAAACTCCCCATGTCAGCTACAAATATGTCCATAAGTTTTGGGACACTGATACAGTTATTTATTTATTTATTTAAAAAGTAACTCACATGCAGTTTCATGGCTTGCTGAGATCAGCTTACTGCAAAAGCAACCCAGAAGGTTCTCAAGGATAAAAAAAAAAGGGGATATTCTTTAATGGCCAAGTCAGTGTCATGATCTTAACCTAATAGAGCAGCTTTTCAGTTACTGAAAACAAAACTGAAGGTAGAGAGACCCTCAAACAAGCAGCAACTGAAAACAGCTGCAGTAAATGCCTGGCAGAGCATCTCAAGGGAGGAAACACAGCATGTGGTGATGTGTTCTAGACTTCAGGCACTCACTGACTCCACAGGATTTTCATCCAAGTATTAAAAATAATCCTTGTATTAAAATTGGGTCAGTTTGTCCCATTACTGTTGAGCCTCTGAAAATGGGGGACTATGTGTAAAAATGTCTGTAATTCTGTAATAAAACGTAAATGCAATTGTTTTGTCACACCCCTTAAATTAAAGCTGAGAGTCTGCACTTCAATTACGTTTTGACCGTTTGATTTAAAATGGACTGTGGTGGTGTACAAAGGCAAAACTGTCCCAGAACTTATAGACCTAAATGTATATGTCAGCAGAAAAAATACAAAGTATCTAGTCACCTGCATCCTCCCAAAAAATTTCACCTAGACAGATGGTTTGATAATATGGTTAAGTGGCCAAATACTAATTGTCATTTCTGGCTGGTAGAGGGACAATGGGCCCCATAGAGGGAGATGATAGACACCAAAACCTGGGCTGGCGTTTGCTTGACAGAGAGAACCCTTTTCTAGGGTGAGTTTCAAGGCAACGTTTCTACAAGTTATTTCTGCTAGCTCAGTAAGAAACAAAAACTGCTTGCTTATTACTCTAATCTCTATTCAATATCTAATATCAACAATATCTGTTCAGCTCCACTGCTTTTCAGAGGTCTTCTTCTTCTTCTTCTTCTGCCTGGCAGCTCTATTTTCAACATCCTTTATCTAGTATATCCACTATCCCTCCTCTGAACATATCCAAACCATCTCCTTGCTTGCCTCTCTGACTTTATCTTCAAACTTCTCAACTTAAGCTGTCCCTCTAAATTACTCACTTCTAATCCTGTCCATCCAGGTCACTGCCAAGGAAACTCTCAACATCTTCAGTTCTGCCACCTCCAGCTCTGCCTCCTGTTTTTCTTTTTGCCAGTGTCACCATCTTCAGACCATATAGACATGGCAGGCCTCACTACTGTCTTGTAAACCTTCCCTTTCATTCTTGCTGCTATCCTTCCTCCCTGGAAAGAAACATAATGCCCCAGAGGTGTTGTATTGGAGTTGAGTCAGGTGAACGTAGGGGGCAGTCAATGGTATAAATTCCTCATCCTCCAGGAACTGCCTGCATGCTTTCACCACATGAGGCCGGGCATTGTCATGCACCAGGAGGAACCCAGGACCCACTGCACCAGTGTAGGGTCTGACAGCGGGTCCAGGGATTTCATCCCAATACCTGATGGCAGTCAAGATGCCGTTGCCTAGCCTGTAGAGGTCTGTGTGTCCTTCCATAAATATGCCTCCCTAGACCATCACTGACCCACCACCAAACCGGTCATGTTGAACAATGTTAGAGGCTGCATATTGTTCTCCACGGCTTCTCCAGACTCTTTCACGTCTGTCAAATGCGCCCAGGGTGAACCTGGTCTCATCAGTGAAAAGCGGAGGGCGCCAGTGGCAGATCTGCCAATTCTGGTATTACATGGCAGATGCCAACTGAGCTCCACGAAGCCGTAAAATGAGCACAGGGCCCACAAGAGGACATCCAGCCCTCAGGCTACCCTCATGAAGTGTGTTTCTGATTGTTTGGTCAGAGTCATTCACACCAGTAACCTGCTGGAGGTCATTTTCTAGAGCTCTGTTAGTGCTCATCCTGTTCCTCCTTGCACAAAGGAACAGATACCCGTCCTGCTGATGGGTTAAGGACAGTTACTCTAGGAGAGCCGTCTGTCTGCTGGAATCTCCTCCATGCTCTTGAGCCTGTACCGGGAGACACAGCAAACCTTCTAGCAATGGCACGTATTGATGTGTCATCCTGAAGGACTACCTGTGCAACCTCTGTAGGGTCCAGGTATGGCCTCATGCTACCAGTAGTGACACTGACCCTGGCCAAATGCAAAACTAGTAAAAAAAAGCAACAGTCAGAGAAGATGAAGAGGAAAAACATGTCAGAGGCATCCACCTGTATAACCATTCCTGTTTTGGGGGTCAACTTATTGTTGCCCCTCTAGTGCAACTGTTGTTGATTTCATATACTCTAAAGCAGCTGAAACGGATTAATAACCCCCTCTGCTACTTAACTGACCAGATCAATATCAAGTTTAACTGAACTGATGCTATGCTCTCATTAAAAAGCAGTACTTTCATTTTTTTTTTGAGCAGTATAATTGTTTCTTTTTTTATACAGTCTCTTTCACTCATCTTTATGCAGCTGCTTTTGGATTAATTGCATGTTATACAGACATTTCCAAATCTATGGACACACATCTGTTTGGATTTTTCTACTTTTTGATTACAGTTTGATCACAGAAAGCATATTTAATTTTTCGCCGGCGAATCAGATCAAACTGCTGTACCTTTAAATGCAACCACGTGTCAAAACATGAGGTAGCAACAATCTGTGACAACAAAGCCATAATAAGTTATCAGTGCAGGTGACACTGACATACATGCAGTCATCTGCACAGCCGCTCATGTGCACATTCACCTGCTCACTCATACAACACAGCCTTACCAGCGTGCATGCACAAACAAAGACACATGGTGACACTGACCCCATTGGCAGCTGCCATCTGCACAATGACCTCAATGGCTGTTCGACTGAAGAAGCGTCCATCTCCCCCCACCACCACGGTCGAACCCTGGCGATCACGTAAGTCAATAGAAGAGAAGATACTCTGGATGAAGTTGTGCAGGTAGTTCCTCCTAGTCTGAAACACATAAACCTTTTTCCTCAGGCCACTGGTGCCCGGTCGCTGGTCAGGGTAGGGGGCCGTGGGGACAGTCACCACCTGCAGGGGACTGTTCTCCATTGTTTCAGAAATAAGGATCTAACTTAATGCTGCAGCATAGAGGGCAGAGGGAACTTATTTAGAGGGAAATCCCCTGTCAGTTGACATGAAGAATGGTACGGAGGAGCAGAATGGAAAGGCAAGAGCTTGACTCCTCCTCTGTTATTTCACTGGAAGCACAGGGTACTTCTGCAGCCCAAAATAACCTTTCAGACTAGTGTGTGTGTGTGTGTGTGTGTGTATGTGAAAGTACTCACTAGTTGTGGGAACTATTTATCTATGAAGCACTGCAGCTGTGCTCTGACTATGCAAAACGAAGGATAGCATCTCTCATCAAAATCATGTTTCACACTATTTCAGGAGAGGATATTCATCCTTTCTTAATGCCGGTTGTGAAAACAGACAGTGAGGCGAGCATTAGAGAGTAATTAGGAACATACCAAACACAGATATGGGGGTTTTAAGACGTTATCAGTTTTCACAACAAACATAATTAGTCAAATCTAATTATACACAGCACAATCACATCTCAGCTGAAGGTATCTGCACGAGACAGAACAACACTGCCCTCTAGAGTTTATTGAGTCGTCCTAACTACACTGTACAAATTAATATACTGGCATGTTTCTCTCTTTGCTGCTGTAAGTCTTGAAATTTCCCCACTGTAGGACAAATAATTCAGACTCACAGAGGAATATTCAGAAATATTTTCTAAAAGTTGGCATTCTGAGTAAAATACAAATAAAGCCTGCACTGAAACCAGGTTCATGTCTCTTGTAGTTTATTTTTTTGGGACATAAATTAATTTAGGCATAGATTTGGCTGTTTTTAGATGATATTTAGCTATTTAAGCAATTTCTAAATTGTGAATTAAAAGACATGATGATTTACAATTCTATACTTGCCAAAAAATGGTACATATATGATCTTAAACTGATTTTTGTTTGTTTATAGTCCAAAAATAAAATCTAAGATGGGACAGTTAGTCCAATCCATACAGCCCACGCCCTTTAAAGTGCTGTGTATTTTCATTAAAAGATGGGGAAAAATACCCTTAACTTACTTAAAATTAATTAGTGTAACTGGCATTTCTTTTTTTGTAAAATACTGTCAAGTTACTGACTACTTAAAAGCACTTAAAGTATACAGTAATTTGTTAGCTAGCTAGGTAGATAGATATTTTGTTTCAACACTTGTTTTGTCTTCATTGCAAGTAATTGCATTCATGTTTCATTTGCATTTTGACAAACCATCCTGTTTTTTTTTTTTGTTTTTTTGCATGCCTGCTTAGACTAGAAACTAGACTGTGGCTTCAAAACAGTTTTTTTAGTTAAAGAATGAAACAACTCTGAGGCATCTTCTTTTTTCATAAAAAGACCACCCACTGCCCAAGTGTTGTCAGAACCACAAATGATGTATATTAAAAAAATAACCAAATAAAAACATATACAGTAAGTGTTAGTTGGCCAAGACTGGCCAAGATGCAGATTTGATCAGGAAAAATATGGACAGCTAAACCTAAATGAATACTTGAATCATATGTAGCCAACAACATTTATTTATTTAAGTTAAAGAAAATGTATCAAATATATTAAAAATGACAATTACAGCACAGGGTATCAACAATATCAGAATTGGAATACTTTATTAAGTTTATTAATACTTTATTATTTATTCCCCAGGGGGGAAATTACTTTATCAACCTTTATCAACAGTTCCCAATCTTTGTTGCCTTTCACCCCACAAAATATTGCTTGTCATTAACATTGTATGCTGTTCCTCCAACCCTTTTCAGATTGCTAGATAAAAACTAAACTAAAAACTGTGCAAAATTAATCAGTAGCAATTCTAACTTTAGTTATTTGTATTTTTTTAACCAGCAACACCAAAAATGTCTACTTTTAGCCTACCAGAGGTGAATAATTGCTGTTCTGTAACAGTTAACTGATTCTTGTGATCATTACAAAACATGGCATTTTAAAAGTCATCAGAGGCTTTTATTAGAAACAGAAGTGGCATTTTCACTACTCATTAAATGTATCACACAAGGAGTCCATTATTCGACATAACAGCTGGAACTTTTAAATGCTGTGCTTGTTACTTAAAAAAAGTGTGAAGTTGAGGAAATATATGGAAACAATTCCGAAGTCATAAAATCATACTGAGAGTCAACGTGACCCAACATGAAAACTACTCACATATGGCTGTTCCTTCCCTATAACCTTTGACCTCAGTGAGCAGAGATGTATTTTTATCATGTTTATTTTAACAACTGATTTTCTTTTCTTTTTTAAATTTTATAATATGTCACAAGTTTTTGTTCTAAATAACATGCCCAATATTCTGGCCGTAGGGATGACTTATTATTTTGGCTTTCTGTCAAGCGTACAACACTCACATTGCTCGTCTTATACTGTCCTATATTGACTGATCTATAAAGACTGGGACACTTTTAGGAAACATTTCCTTTTCTTTCCAAGCCTTCTGGAACCATGGCTGTTCAGACGAAGCTTTTCCAAGACTTTCCTGAGGAAGCCACAGTTTAAAGCTATTTTTACTTGAATTTTGACTAGAAATTGCTGGTGCTGGATCACAGAAAGATGCCTGACCCAGGGGAAGCAGATGCTGGAGAGGTGGTGCTGTGGGAAGCCACAGGATGGACGGAGATCTGAGTAAACTTGAGAGAGTAAGATGACTTTCGGCCCAGCTTGTACTGGATCCCTCTCCTACGTTCAGAGCGCCCCTTTGGTTTCAAGTGAAAGTATTTCCCATTCAGGTTGGTGTCTCCACAGGTGCTGACCCACCATCCACCTAGAAGATGATAGAAAGTACATGTAGAGCAGCTGATACTAGATAACAAGCATTCATTATGTAATTTTTATCCCATGGGAATAAAACATGGCTACTACATGCGCATCTGCTGTAGTCAACCTGTTTGCTGGTGGGCACAGCTGGAATTCTGATGGTTGTCAGTGTTCCTGTCCTTGGTGGAAAACATCATGCCTGTGAGGTTGCTCATGGGGTCGGGCAGATTTCCAGACAGATGCGTGAGGTGAATGGTATAGTTGCTTCCTGGCCCATCAAGGTAAAATCTGTATTCAATGAAGCGTCTGTTCTGTCTCCAGTCCTCCAGCGTGATGTGAAGGACAGAGTTGCCCTGAGAGGATAGAGACTGAATCCTCCTGAGACCCAGCCAAAACTCTCCTGTGTGGATGAAAGAGTGTGTGTGTGTGTGTGTGTGTGTGTGTGTGTGTGTGTGTGTGTGTGTGTGTGTGTGTGTGTGTGTGTGAGAGAGAGAGAGAGATATAGTGGGGTCTCAGAAGTAACATTGCTTAACAAACAAATATAAAAAGTGATACAGACAGTGATGCTTACAGGGGTGCAGATATTCACAGAGACTATAAAGTTACAAACCGTATAATGATGATGAAACAAATGTGGAATGTGGCAGCTGAGAATTAATTTCCCCAACAAAAGCTCACCTTGATAATCTCCAAAGCCATTTTCATACTTTTCCCAGGTTTGATCAAAATTTATTGAACCATCCCTCCTTCGCTGGATAACTGTTGCTCCATGGCCTAAATGGAAAACACAGAAAAATAGGACATAATTCAAAGCTCTCATAACAACAGTTATCAAGAAATAGTTATTAAAATTTTCTTGTTATTTGTCTCAAATAGAATTTACTAATTTTTTAGCCACATATAGCAGTAAATACATTTGGAATTTGACTTGTTGGTTGGACAAATCAAGAAATCTGGAGCTATCGTGATTGGTGCACATTTTAGTATCTGTTTGAGTAACCAATGACTCATTACTGACAAATCCGTTTTGAAAATAGTCAATAGTTATTCATTTGTAGCCTTTGTATATTGAAGGATTTGTAAGGCACTTGTTTCCACCCCCACCCCCCACACAGGCTAATCAGTAATTAATCTGTAAAAGGTTACCACCTACTAATGCACTGGTTAATAACTACAACTTTTAGAAAGAAGGACAATATACTTTCGTTTAAAAAAAAAAAAAAAAAAAGCCTATGCACC